>JAUZSX010292951.1:0-13968 GCA_034780655.1 Idiosepius hallami
TCTCAGAGTCTATAAGGAACATACGTAACCGAAAGTCTTCACTACCTAAAGGCTCGCTTCGCTCGCCTTGGGATAAACAAAATAGCTACAATACAAAGAATTGTATTTATATAAAAGCACATCTGATGGCATGAAATATCATACTTACACAGACACACATACAAATGTATGTACATATAAAAATAAGTAGATGAGAAAGAAAAAATATCAAAAATTCACCTGTAAAAGTGCTATAAATTGATTTCAACTGACATATCAATATCATCGCATTCATAGAACTTAGTGTAAATAGACCAATCTAGGTCCATGGTTGCTTACTTCTCTGTGTTTTTTATTCTCATTTTGAATTGTTTAATATCTATTACTCAAAATTTTCAAATTCAATAACCAAATATTATGATGATGATCCCACTAAATCAACCCATTTATACTAAGTTTTAAAAAGTGTTATAGTCTGAAGAAGGTATATTGATAAATCAATATATTATTTGAAATAATATTATTGGTATTTCTATAATAGGTTTACAAGTTTTCTTCTTTTATTTATTCATACTTATGCTGTTGAATTCTTTCTACATTGGGCTCTCATAATAGAATATCCTTTATATGAAATAAGTATTCTTTGGAATAACTTTTACATTCTTCAACATGAAAATATATTCATAATTTGAATTGAAGAAATAATCTCATTACATTGCAGTAAAAACATGTTTTGTTATTTATTTTTATGCTTTTTTATCTTTAGTGAAATTAAGTACATCGCTTCTCTACTTCTGTGAATTAAAAATCAAGCTTCAATATGATATCATTGTTTCTTTTACATGTCATGTAACTAGCTTTAGAAAAAATTATCTTATGTAGCAAAATAATAGAATAAATAAAAAATTATTCAGTGTAATAATAAGATTATTCCTACCTTTTTGCGATATTTATAAACAAATTGTTTTTCTAAATGATTTTTTCAACCATATATTGCTTGATGTTTTCTAAGTAGCATTCAAAAAATCCGTTTAACATTATAGCTTTTTGAACACAGTCCTAATATCTTTATGAAATACATTTCATGCTGAAAATGTTCACAATTTTGAAAACCTAGCAGCAAATCTTGCATTCCCTAGAAATTGAAAATGTCAAACAATACAAAATTACCAAATTTTAAACTTATGTCAAAGCTGTGAAATTTTCAATTAATCAATTTTAGCTTTTTTAATAAATTCTTCTAAATACCCTTAAAGCTAAAAAATGCACATGATTATATTCAACAAGAATATCTTAGACTGAGTACTTCTCAGACATATATTCTAGGAAATTGAGCTTCCTGGTGTGGGTTTTTAAAACATACCTAAACCCTTGAAGTAAGATGCATTAAGGTCCTTAATACTGTTGAATATTTAAAAGCAATCAAAAAAATAGGCTTTTGTTGTTGCTGTTGTGGTGGTTGGGGAGTTTAATAAAACTGCATAATGATCCAGACAGTTTACTTCTATGAAAAATGGCTTCTTTGGCCTTAATTCTAACCTTTCATGACCTCCAAAGTTGGCTGAGGTCAACTTTTCATAAATTATAGCAAGACTAGAGCTATAATCTATCTAAGTTCTATGTTTATATGATAAGAAATTAATATTTTCCAATTCTATTAGAGACAGATTGGCATTTCTTTTTATTGTATTCCAAATACAGAATTATTTTTACATCAAGCTAAAACCTGTTACTACTACTTGCCCATTCATCTATATAAACATTTATAATAAAAATTTTTGGAATAGTGTCTGTTTATATATTGTCAGAGAGCAATTTTAGTGAATGATTGCATAAATACTTGGAGATTATATCAAAATATTTGAGTTCAAATCTGAGTTGAATCTTTCCTTTAACTTACCATTGGCTTTGCTAGATAAAGCTCAACTCAGGAGAGCAACTCATCTGGGTGAATGGCAACATTGATTCCAAAATACAAGCACCTGAATTCTGTCCGAATATCTAAGGAGAGAGAAACCTCTGGTTAATGGCTTAGGTGTTGGGACAGTGTAACTATATAAGATGATTGTATCAAAGTGTGGATCATTACTTAACCAGAGAAATAATTACACACCAATTAGTGATTATTGATTTTTAAGTAAAATTATAAAAATATTTAGAATCAGCAGGTTTCATGAGACATTTGAACCTGATATTGAATGATCACATTTTTCTTTCTATAATATTTTAATGAATTCCACCAAGTAAAAACTAACATATATCTTATTCAAATTAGATTCTTACTCTAAATACTTCAATTTATTTTTTTCTTATTCCAATTATTTAAATATAATTTTAACACAGCCTAATCTCAGGGTCACTTTATCCTCAAATTTTAAAAGAATACTTTTTCTTGATAAAAATTATTATAATTAAATCAAATTCGTATAAGGGTTCTGGGTAGATAATTTAACAGTAATGACATTAAAATACTTTTTATCAATAATTAGAATTTTAATAAAACCTGACCTGATCAGTTTTCTACTCTGTAATGGTGGGTATCCTGGCTAATTAAAACATATATTATTGGTTTTTACACGCCTCACCTCATATCATTCAGTTTTATCAAGAAGGAGCAACTAGAAGTTTAAATGACTTTAACACCCTAAATTTTACAATCTCTCAAGTAATAGACTCTGATCAATCTTTAGGGATTTATCATTTTCTTTCAATAGACTGCAGTTCTTTAAGTTTATCATGTCTGTTTAGTTTTTTATCTGGATTTTCAAGACAAGATACTACAATATTTTAGCATTTATTTTTTATGTATATCATATGCACATTTCTTCGTTAAATTGCAATTGAAATTGCATATTGGAATTCCAGAAAAATGTGTAAAATAAGGAAAAAGAGAAGCAGTTTAAAGATTAACTGTCATCCTTTTTTTGAGTAAGTAGTTTACTGGTGTGATTGAGGATGACATAAAAGTGAATCATTAAAAGGTTATGAATGAATTTGTAGTAGAAGTCACATGACCAAAAGTTTTCACATATTGTGTTGCAGAACAAATCATATGATGGAAAAAGTTTATACATACTGACATATCTAAAGGTTGAACTGAGAGATGCCCAGGTTTGACAGAGTAAAGGCCAGCAGATGGGTCAGATATCTGTCATTATTAAGACAACCTGGACAGGGCTTTTTGTCAACAGTGAAGCAGAGAGAGAAATACCAAAAGAACTATTAAGACTTCTACTTGAAAAACAAGATCTGTAAACTTGTGTGTGTCAACAGTGAAAACCAACTATTTTCCCAATTTGATAAAAACGGTTAATTTTTCTTCCTAAAATTAGTGGTTCATTTGTTCAATTAATTTGTGCCTAGAATTTTCACACAAAGAATTCCTGGTCTTATTATTCTAAAAATTGATTTGCTCCATCCAAAGAGAAAAAGTTATTAATTCACTTTTCATTTTTAAGAATAAACTAACTTTTAATGGTTTTTTAAACCTATTTTAATTCTAATAGTATAACTGATTAAAAATATTTAGTCTAAAAACATTTTATAGACCTACTGCTGGGCAGTTTCAAGCTGTAAACAGATAGCCAGACACATATAGTATTAATACTCTTTTCTCAAATTTCTTGCACTCCTTTTAATTTTCACCTTTCGGTATTTACCACCTATTGCAGTCATGAATGATGTTACTAATAATAAATGAGTATTTTCCACCACCACTATCAAAGGAGAAAATGTTTTCAAACTCAGTCTTTTTTTTTAAACGTTTAAGTAATATCATTGGGTTTTAGTGAAGTATAAACTCTGTTTCTTGCAGATTATAATTTTGTTAATAACTTCAAAAATATCAACCATAAAGAATTTTGCTAATAGAGTACTCCTAAAGTAAGCTAACACAATATTTTTCAAATCAATAAAATATTTCAAAAGCTACAAGCATTTATTTTGTATGATTATTATTATGGAAGTTAATCAACAAAATTATGATCTGCTACAAAGTGAGAAACATAGTTTAAACATTTTCTGCAAAGGAAAAAAAAAAGGAATATTTTCCCATTATGATTATTGTTTTATCTAGAGTGACTATAATTTACATTTCATAATTTATAATATATTTCTATAAATGAAGTAGAAAAATACCTAACATTTCTTAGTTGATTTATGTGAGTCCAGCTTCTGAACCATTTTAAGGCTAGCATAAAGTTTCAATCCATAGTTTGAATTATATAACTGAATTGCCCACATATCTCCAACCTATTTATGCTAATGATAAAACTATTATTACTATTCATATAAAATACACTTTGAAAAAATAGCCTATTGTTTATTATTAATGTATTCATTTTTTTAAAACATCAACTTTTTCAGTCATTTGATGTTTTTTATAAACATCTTTCATTCATCAACACTTATGATTTTGTCTCTTTTATTCTTTTAATCATAGAAACCCTTGAGGTATGTAGTTTAGGTGGTTTTTTTAATAGCACATTTACTCGTACTATTATGCCAAAACTATATCAAAACAATCATTGATTTTTCTTAACATTTTGTTAACTGAGCATTTCAAGAACACTATTAATACTTTAAAATCCATTAGTGATGAGTGAGGAAACAAGGATATAAAATTCAACAGTGAAAATAACACAGTGTAGGATTTTAACTTACATATGATGATTAAAAATATACTAGAACCAATTGAAAAGGGTCAAAACTTGTTCTTATCAAGGTTATTGACTCTCATATGCATATATAAATATTGCAATAACTATTTATCATTATTACATTTGGTATATTAATATTAGTCTGAAATAGAGCTACTCAGATCTTTACAATAGATATCATTTTCTTTCCAGATTATTGCCAAGAAATAGTTTTGATAGAATTAATCAAATACAGCAAAATATAGCTTGAATGACCAGGCAGAAAATCCATTGTGAAAATTCATGCATGAATCGAAATATGTTGTTAAACAAAAGAACCAAACTATCTGCTTTATCAAATTCAATATCCACTTGCTAAAAAAAAATGCCAAGTCATTGGAAAAACATTACTTTAATTAAAATAGTTATCTATTTATTTAGGCTAAAAGATCAAATAAGATTTAGATTTTATCAGTGTCATATTTGATTGCTTTTGCATCAAACAAGAAATTGTTAAATTTGACACTATTTCTGTCTGAAAATGAGAGCAGTGTGATTTAAAATAGAAAACTAAACTAAAAATGAATATGAAACAATTACTTAAAAAGCATTTTGAATGGAATTTTTTTTTTATTAAACATAATTAAACTATTCTCATTTCAATGATATGATAAATGAATTATCAAGTCATTCTTTTTATGCCATGTTAACATGGATTGATTAAAATGACTAATAATCAATGTCATTCTGACTGAACCAACTATTGTAAGCAAAAAAATGAATTCACCTTATAGCCTCTTTAATTACAATAAGGTGTATAAATGAATGAATACACTTCTGTATTAAAATAAAAAAAGGATAAGTTCTTTCACAAAAACTCCATAGTCAAATGAATTTTCACTTAAAGGTCAAGTAAAGATCTTTAAGCTTGCCTTGTTCTTTCCTGTTTTATAAAATTATGAAGTTTTGTATCAGTAAACATCCGCCATACATCTATATTTATTTATTAGGTAGTAGTGTTCATGTGGGCCAATCATGATCAAACTTGACATTATTGTCTGTGACTGCCTGATGGTTCACACCATTTTTTGAGGTCAGTGGCCATCAGGGTCATGGCCTATGAAGATCATATCCCAAAAATCTATATTTTTCTACAGCCTAAACTACTGGACCAACCATGACTTAACTTGGCATGATGGCTTCCAACAGCCAGATGATGCACAAGGTCAAACGTTATCAAGATCATATTTTATTAAGGTCATTGCCTGTGTATGTATATTCTTCTATAGTATAAACCAGTAGACTGATCATAACCAAACCTCGCATAATGACGGTCTTCAACATAAAAATGGCTAATACCAATTGTTAAGATTAAGATCAAACAGCACTAACCAGAGGACGAATCATGATGAAACCTTGCATGAATTAAAATGAAGGGCATTAATAAATGAATTAAAATGAAGGGCATTAATAAATGAATTAAATTATTTTAAAAATTGAAAAAAATGGTGTACGCATAACAACTTTTTACTAGATTTGTAAAATATAGATTGAAAAATATTATTACAGTTTGATTTTTTTTTTTGCTCAACTTCTGAATTTTTCTGTCGGGGCAGCAAAGTATTTTATTAAAAACGTATAGTACTAATGTTTGTTTCAATCATTTTTTTACTTCATATATTTTTTAATTTTTTTTGCACAGTTTGGAATTTAAAAAATAGTTTAAAAAATTGTTTATAATTTTGAACCTAATCAATGATTTCTTAAAATTCATTTTAGAAATATTTTCATTGGTATATACTGTAAATTCAAAACAATTTAAGATAACTTGAATTGTAATACATACATTTTCTTCTTTATTTAAAAATTTTTAATTAGTTAAAAGAAATATTTCATTTTTAAAAAATTTTAACTAACAATCAGACATTTTTTATACAGCAATTTAGAGAAAGAGTTGCTAGCCCTTTGCTCAACCCCCAAACTTGAGGCCCTTTTTTGGGCTTTTGAAATCAGTGTTGTCCTTCACCTAGATGTCCTGTTTAATACTTCTAGTCTGTATACATAAAAAGAAAGATACTCAGGATTGCAAGTGTTATAATTTGAGTATTCACAAGTTTATTTGGTTACAAGGGTTTTCTCAGTTTATATTCTAAAACCAAAATTAATAAATCTATTTAGAATATTCATAATAGTTATAAAAAATTTGTAAAACAAACAAAATGAGAACTATTTCTGTTTAATACTGAAAATAATAAATATTTTGTTATATGCTAAAAGTTTGCAGTAAAGTTATATATCATTACTGCAATGAAGAAAAGAAAAAATAACTTGTTCAATTATTTATAAGGAAAATAAATATCCCGAACTCAATTGAAAGTTATTTATACTTTGATTTTAACTATTTTTTTTAATCAATTTAGGTTAATTAATGTTAAAATATTGTATACATTTTTCTTAAAAATTGATATAATAAGTTTGTCAATTTGTTTAATCCTAAATGTTACAAGAGTTGCCATGATTATCCCAAATCTTAAAGATTTGTAGGCTTTAAAAAGTAAGGGTTTTAAAAGTTTTTATTAGTAAGTTGTTTGGCTACATGTTTACAAATATCCTGATCATTATATAGATCAATAAAACTAATATTCATGAAGGAAGCAAGTAAGGAAGGAAGAAAAATTATTCAAAGTCAAGTAAAAAAACAATCATTTGACATCAAAAATAAAAGAAAGAACGCGTGTTTGTATTCAGTTGTAAGTCTCCCCAATGATTAGTTAGGTGACAAGATGTCTTCAACCCACTCAAAATAAAATTAAAAAGATATTCAGGACCAAAAATACCAGTTTCTTTTTCTGTTAAAAATCTTGTCAGTGTCTATAAAAGACATAAAAATATTTTGAAAGTTTTTGCACGCCAAAAAAACATTTTTTTTTGTTCTTTCAGTATTTTCAGAAAAAAAAGGTGAGATATTTGTAAGATTTAGATTATTTGATCTTCTGTTCCCAATCTTATTGTCATATTGATATACAATGAGCTGTGAACTAAAGTCAGAATAATTTAAAGAATATCGATTTTTTAACCTCACCACAATACAGTAAAAAAAATTGTTTACATAGCAATGGAGATAACTTACTTTGACATGAAAATGAACAAATCAGATATTGGGAACACAAGAAAATGGATGTTTTAGGCACAAAATTCTAAGTCCAATTCATTTGTACTTGTGCATAGATGAAATGAAGTCACAATGAAATACAAGATTTCTCTTTCAACATTAATAGACTACCAAGGTGCACCTAAAGAGGGAACAGCTTCAGAACATCAATTTTAAATAACATTCTGCCTAAATTACTAAATTTAAAACACCAATTTTGTCTTCATTATGTAATTCATTAACTTATAGTACTCTGTATCCTAACAATGTCAAATTTTGGTGCCATGATGCAACAATCTAACCATTTATTTCAGCTTCTCTTTTATTTTTTTAAATCATTTTAATTACTGGCTGAAATAAGGTGTTGCTTTTATCTTAGGTTATTTCTGTTTGTTCTGTTCAAGGGTATTTATCATTATTTAAATAGAAGAAAAATGACACTAACATTTAGAAAAGAGAATACAACATAAAACCTCTTCTTTCTCTCTCCTTTCCCTCACACTTTTCCTTTTTTTACTTTGAAGATAAAAGAATAATAAAATAATTTCATTGACAAATTCAATTGTATTTTTTTTTCATCCATTGTTAAACTCTGTGTTCCAATCAATCTATCTTGGTAGACATTAGCTTCTGTACTTTGAGGTAAATGACAAATAATTGTTTTTTCTACATTTTGGTATCAATACAACATACACATACCAGTGGAGATAGCTGGTATTGTTTGGGAGAATGTGAATGATTCTTTAATTTTGTCTTAATTTTTTAATTTTCCCTCTAACAATACTTTAAGAAAACATATGTGAGTAGCTTTCTGATAATGATATATTTTTTGTTTGTATTTATGTACATCTTTTTCTTTTACTTGACAATACTTCTTTAAAATATTAGAAAATCTTATTTACTACTTTTTAATTATTTAGTCTATTATATTGTAATAGATATTATAAAGTATTCTTTTAAATATAATGTTGCAAGCATAATATCACATGTGTATGTATGTATGTATGTATGTATATATATATATATATATATAGAGAGAGAGAGAGAGAAAGATAGAAGATTCGATAATTTAATTTATATAAATTTGCCATGGCCAGATAAAATAAGCTACATCAAGCATATAGCATGGAAACAGTGGACATTTCTTTTATCCGTTTTGAGTCTCCTCTGAGTGTATACCTATGAACCAATCAAACATCCAAACAAAGCAATATATATCTAGAAGAAAGTATAAAAGAAACCAAACTAACATTTATTTCTGAAATCTAATATCAATAGCTTTGAAAAGTCCTAATCACATATTAGGCATGTTGACTTAGTACCCCAAACGGTAACATAGCTTTAAACTAACAGTAACCCTGAATTCATTAGTTACTATGTTACACGTTCACATATATCATTTATACCAACAACATAATTCTGTTAACAATATGAATGATTCAATATTAAGTACTGTAAAAGCTTTTATTTGCAAAATATTATAACCCTAAATTGTTATTTGAAGGAACATATTATATAAAAAATAACTTCACTGTTAGTTTTGCAATTGTAAACTATAAAGTCAAGTTTATAAAATAGGTCTGAACATACACATTTAAGTGATTTGTAACTTCTAAAATCTATTAAAAGAATAAATGTTTGTATAGCATTCAATAGTTAACAAAGACAGTTTAATTTCTTTTGGCATTGAAATTTTTTGTAGGATAAAGAAGAAAGAAAATTTAGTTTATCTAAAATCATTCTTTAAACTATTTGTTTTTTCAATCATAGCTTGTAAAAATGCAAATTCTGTCATTTGTAATCTCAGTGGTTTTAGTTTTAACACCTATGTGGTTTATAGATAATCTTTTTATTTTTAACTCTTATTTCTGTTAAGTTTGTATTTATTCATTCATAACAGGAAATAAAAACAGAGAACAAAAATAATGTGAATAATGAAACAGAGGAAGAGATATACATGTCAGTTAAAGACTTGAAATGATAAGATAAAATGGAAAAGCAACATTTTCTTTTTACTTTATCTTCTTAGAATCTTAATTTAGACTCAAAGAATCTGTTTTTTGAATCAGTTCTTTTATATTGATTTAATTTCTATTTTCTTCCAAAAAAGCTCGCTTCATGAAAATAAAACCCCCAAAAATACAAAAAAATTGACCAATAAAACTTTTTTTTTACCTTCATTTTTATTGTTACCATCAGAATCAAGTAAAATTTGATGAACATCTTATCAAAATATAAATTCTTTTGGCCGATGTTAAAGCAAAATCTCCCCTCTTTGAAGGTCTCAGGTCTCATTAGAAAGGCTGTACTTAGTTTATTTAAAATAGCATATAATAAAGATTTTAGTTTAAAAAAATTCATTAAAAATAATTTTAAAAGACCATGGTAGCATTGTTTTATTTGAACATTGAAACAACAGTAGTTTTGTCAGATTTAAGAATGGAAAGTTGAAAAATCAAGTTGTGAGTCAATATAACTCAGAAAACATACACATTTATCAGTAAGTTTATGTACACTAAACTTTAATAGACAAGAGTAGTTGAAAGGGAATAGTTGGTATACGAGATAGGAAGGAGATAAAAAGTAAGAGACTGGAGTTAAAGAAGAGGAGAGAGAGAGATAAGAAACAAAATATAATGCTAATATTATTAGTAGTAACAGCAGTTTTTTGGGGTTTTTTTTAATTTGGTGCACAATTGAAAAGTAAATAAATGAATAGAATAATAAACAGATTTTTTACATTTGTGTATGATTTATTAAAACATTTTTTTTTATTTTGAGAAATCTTATTTCATATCTTTTCAAAATCAACTTACATAATATGGCATTATTAAGCTTAAAAATTAAACTTAAAATAAGCTTTGATAATATCTTCAATATATAATAATACAACTAGAACCAAGGTTTTATTATGCAAAGCATGATTTAATCAAATTTATGATAATGATTTTTGTCTTTTGTTCAAGATCATACCAGAGCTATGTTTGAATTCGAAAACTATAATATAAGATTGCAGGAGCTGTCAGTAAGTTATGTTATAAACATAAATGTTTATGTTCAGTGTGAAACTAACATAAATGATGCTCGTTCGAAATTATAAAAAGCTAAAACTCTTTTAAATCAAAGAAATTAAAATGTAGCATTAACAATAATAATAGTCCAGTCTAGAAGTCTTTCAATGTTAATATTAAGTTCCAGAAAAGCTAAGTTACTGCCATCAAGTAAGATAGCAGGCAAATGACTAAAGAGTCAACACAATCAAAGCACATTAGGTAATGTATATAATGATAATCCTGGTTCTTGATTGGCTCATTACTTATATTCATAATTATCAAATCTTGTAAATATGGGCAAACATTCTCTGTCCAGCAAGCCCAAAATATTGCAATAGTTTATTTTGTTGAATGTTTGTCAAGCTGATTTTCAAAACAAAAACTATGACATCATTAGGATGACAAGAAATTTTTGACACTAGAATTGATTTGGATAATAAAAAATCAGATATAGGTTGTGTTTGTTTATTTCCAGGAAAAAAGTTAATAATCAACTAAATAGTGAGTATTCCCCCCCTTTTTTACCACATCTTCAGGAACCAAAAACCAACATGGCAAAATAATAATAAACATGAAATTATGACTATATCTAGAATAAAAATGGAGTTAATGTGTTATGAAAATAAAAACATCAAACAGGAGGCAAACATATGACTAGCTATATTTTTGCATTAGCAGCAGTACAGAATGCTTATTACTGATATAAACTGTTAAAAAATACTTTAAAGTTTGGTAAAAAATATAACTACATCCAAAATGTAATCAACATTAATTTTGCCAGTAAACTCCTCTTTGTCATTTTGATCAATCTTTTTTTCACTTTGGCAAAGTCTCATATAGTTTCTTCATATTTGTTGGCAGAGTGTTAAGACTTTAGATTTATTCTAAAGAAAACTGTGCATTCAACCAAATAACACTGGCAAAATAAAATAAATTATCATGTGAACTGATTAATTTTCAAAAATGTTTATGATCTGTAAAATGATTGGGAATCATGCTCATTAAAACAGGTTATAAGAGTTGAGAAAAGGAATGTCTCATCAAAGTAACATGTGGCAATTAACATGTGTGGGTGTGATATTCCAAAGCTAATTAGGGATAATTAACAAAGAATGAAGCATGACTTAATTTAATTTAGAGTTTATTTTGTCATATATATATATATATATATATATATATATATATATATATATATATTTATACGTGTGTATATATAAGTTCGGTATTGTCCATACTTTTTTAGGGTGGTTAGGAAATGGACGTTGTGTTTGCTTTATTGAAAAGTAGAGTGCTCTAAAAAACAAAACAAAACAAAACAAAACAAAACAAAGGCAATTAACCACACTCACAGCTTAAAAAAAAAAAGTACGCATACCAAACACAAAAACATCAATCCAAACCAGACTACCTGAAGAGGCACAGGAATGCCGAAACCCATAAAGTCGTAGTCAAATACAATACTTGGTAGAGCACCAAACCAAGGCCATTTTTACGTGCTCCATAAAACTGAGATTTTTATTTTAGTGTTGCCCTTCACCTAGGTGAATTGCTCTCGCAAGTTAACGAGCCCCATCTGCCCGAGGTAGCTAAAGGTGAATGTAATTGTTTTGACTGGGATTTGAACTCGTGTAATACGATTCCACAGCCCGAGATTTTACCAATGCTCCACCGTCGCTGCGCATTTGTCTGTATATGTTTATTTCTCCTGTGTTACTTCGATCATTACATAAACTTCAGTGATAAGTATCTTTGTTTCAGCTGTTAGGTATTGTCTGTTTGTTTATGTTCTACGTGTGTGTTTGCCATATGTGTGCCTTACAGTGGTACAGCCGGGGACGAGGGGTGGTCCGCTCTGAGTGACAAGAAAATAATTTTAGCCAGGCTAAGGGGCGAAAATTTCCTCCAGTTTGGGGCTTGAGAATAGGGTGGGCGACCCTTTCTCGTAAAACAAGTATGTTACGAAAAAAGAAAATACAATTTTGCTACCCATCGGGGTGTAACGGTTGATGAAAAAAAAAGGGGGTCGACAAAAATAGGCTGAAAATACGATTTATTTCTCATTTATTGTTATGTAATAGGTTTTTGAAAACTTCTTATTCTAATCTGTGGCAGTCGACGTGGCTCAGTGGATAGACAATCGGACTTCAGAACCGCGCTACGCGGGTTCGAATCCAAGCTGTTCAATCTACGTTATCATGTCGACTAATACCTTTGGGAGAGGTATGAAACCCAATCTTCCCTCCAGCTATGGATTAAATAGTGCAAGACCTCAACGGCGGATGTGGTGGATAATGTCAACAGTGACACAACGGCACTGAGGGCGGAGGAAGGCTGCCATAGAGGATGGCCTCTAGTCGTCATCTCTCCGTGCCATTAGAACAAGGCCAATCTCTGCCAAGGAGTCGTGTGGTAACTGCAGGTGCACCAGTCTCCCCACGTTAAAAGACATCACCCACAGGCGTCCTCCACGAAAGGGTTCACAGATCCAAGACGGAGGACAGTCATACTCGACAACGAGTGATGCCAAGAGAATTCTAATAGAAAGTGGATTGTCATCATCGTCGTCTATTTGCCAATTTATGACTTAAAATAGATTTATTAGATTTAATTATCGATTTTCCTTTAAAAATCGTATTTTTTTCTACAACGAGTATACTATATTTACTTGGTGAGTAGCACCAGCCATGTTTGGCTTAAGGCCATTTTAAGGTGAATTATATCTACTTGGTGAGCAGCACCAACCAAGTTTGGCATAAGGCCATTTTTTTTTCAACAAGGGGTATACAATAAAAAGAATTTAGCAGCGTATATCATTTGGGACTTGACTTGAATTTTAACTGCTTTAACTCCGAGATTTTTCTTCTCGGGGGTATTATATACGGTCACATCACGTTAAAACACCGGTTCCTATCAGATCACCGAAGTTAAGCAACGTCGAGCATGGTCAGTAGTTAATGGGTGACCATTTACGATAACCACGTACTGTATGTTGCACCAGGCAGGAAAATACCCAGGTTAGTATCTGGGGGCGCTGCTAAACCCACTGGGTAGATGCACCCTTAGTCTTTGGTAAGACAGGCATCTAGGAGAAGGAAAACTCTGAATATAAACCTGAGGTCTGTTGTTCATGTAGCCCGTGGCAAATCAC
>JAUZSX010292962.1:0-13967 GCA_034780655.1 Idiosepius hallami
TTTTCAGGTTTAATTCTTTTTGGTAAAACATTTTGTACAATTTTTTCTGAGTTTCAGAAATCTTTTTTCGAGAGAATTTCTTCTTTTTTAAGAGTTAATTTTAGTTAACTAATTAATATATCATATAAATGTGGCTCGTTTAGCTTTGATGAAGCAGAGATTCGTCCCATCAGACAAGTCAATTCAGTAATTTAATTTCATTTATATATCATTCGAATCGTGAGTTCACTACAAATTTTGAAAATGTAATTTTTATTGAGAAATATTCAAAATCTGAAAAGTTAAGTTACGGTCCAAAGATGGAGGTTGAAAAATCGTTATGTTTGTCTTCTTTTGCCTCAAGTCGCCAGGGCCGATATATTGGTTCTTTAGGGTTTAAAGGGTTAAATACTGTTGGCGATTACGATGGTTTTTTTTCTTTTGTGTGACACCGTGACGGATTTCGGTCAAGCAAATTAATATATAGATAATGATATGAACCTTGAGAAATTGAAAGCATTCTTCTTTTTATGTGGTCTGTCTTTAGAAGAGATTCAATCAAGCTTTTAGCTTCACAGGTCGCGGCTGTAACCATTTAGCGAACACCGCTGATTGTTGGAGTCGAAGTGGGTGTAAAAGAGCGACTTCGTGCTTCTAATGGTTGTCAGATGTTGTGTGCACTGAGAGAAAAAGAACAATGTCTGGTGACTGGAGAGCAATCGGAATAGGGCATAGAAAAGGGGGACAAGATGTGGGTAATAAGACAGGGTAGGGAAGAACTAAACCGAAGAATGGCGAGAAGGGGATAGGAGGTCTCGGGCGAAACAGGGAAAAGCGGCAAAACTCAGATGGTGACAACTCATGGGAACTTCCTCATACAAAGGCCGTACATCTAACATCTTACATACGCACATTGAAACAACGATAAACACACACAAACACATATACACTCACATCAGTTGTTGGCAGGCATACAAGTAAGTACAATTATACACATTGTTACAAAACTTCTATAAGGACATACTATAGAGTATACTTTTGAGTGTATATTTTGCACTAGAAAAGGGCTTACTTGTATAAAATAATCCACAATCGTGTATAGGTCGTATAGTATTCCAAATATTTTACCTCAAATACAATTTATTCTTACGTATATCATTTAAACTAGTAAATGCCTTCACCATCAACCGTTACACCTAGAGGAGGGTTGGGCAGCAATTATTTTTTGCAGTTTCCGTAGCATACTTGTTTTACGAGAAAGAGTTGCTAGCCCTAAGCTCAACTCCAAAACTGAAGGAACTTTAGTGGGCTTTTGAAATCAGTATTGCTCTTCCCCAAGATGAGCTACTCTCCTAAATTAACCATCCCTATCAGCCCGAGGTGGGTAAAGGTACATCCAATGGTTTTGACTACGATTCGAGAGCCCAAGCTTTTACCAATGCTCCACCTTCGCTGCCCAGAAAATGCCTTATCATTTCGCTGCCCAGAAAATGCCTGTATCAAATGATCCACAATAGTGTATAGGTCATTATACAGTTTTCAAAATCTCAGTGTATTCTAAGACCCTCAATCTTCACCCTAGAAGATAACTCTAATACAGGACGTTTTTAATTAGCACGGCTGGTTTTTGTTAGAGAGAAGTCGGATAGAGTTCAAATGCTTAATGCATTCGATCATGCTTCCAACCGCCGACCGGACTCGTAGATATTCCTAAGTAATGAATTAGCTCTACATTGTTTATCTACGGTAATCTGTCGGAAACAGGTGTCTCCAACTTGATTTGAACTTAAAACTCTGATTCTCAAGTGAGTACTATAGAATCTCTAGGTTGCTTAACTTTGGTGATCTATTGGGAACCGGTGTCTTTAACGTGATTTGACCGTACGTTAGTAATTGTATTTGTTGATGTAGTTCTTTGTGTCAGTGTTTGAGGGGCTTTGGGGTGATTTGGTGTTGGTGCTTGGTATTGTAGGTCTGTGTATGTAAGTGTGTGTGTGTGTATGTGTGTGTGTGTGTATTGATGCGTTTTCGTTTGTCTGCATGGGTTTATGCGTGCGTTTGGCATGCATATGCTTTCGGGTGTGTCATATAAGAGATGAAAGGCATTTCAAAAAAGTTCTAGTCTTATTGTATATTTCAGAGGTAAGAAAGAAAAACAAGAAAAAAAAAGAAAAAATAACCATAAAAAAGAAAAGCAAATGAAGGCCGAAGCAAAAAGCCACCGCCTTCCAGATGGTTTTTTGTCTTGTTTCAAATCGTCACCACTTGCGAACAATTAACCACCAACCGGAAATAGAATAAAAGGATAAAAAACAGAAAGCACAAAGATTAAAAAAGGAGAATAGTTGGATTGGTTCTTGTTTCATAAGCCATTCTCTTTTGTATGAATTAATACTTGGGCAGCGACGGTGGAGCATTGGTAAAAGCTCGGGCTCTGAAATCGTATTACACGAGTTCAAATCCCAGTTAAAACCATTACATTCACCTTTAGCTGACTCGGGCAGATGGGGCTCGTTAACTCGGGAGAGCAACTCATCTAGGTGAAGGGTAACACTGAATCTAAAAAAGCCCGAGTAAGAGCACGTAAAATGGTCTTGTGCCAAACTTGGGTTGGTGCTTACTAAGAAAATATAATAAATTGATACTTAATGAAAAGGAATTCAATTTAGAACAGTAACAGATCCAAATAATTATCCCAGCAGCAGTAACAGTAAAACTAACAGTAATCAAAATGCCAGTACCGTGCTTAGCCACTTAGCCTCCCCGACGCAGAATGTGCCTTGCGGCCCTTTTACTCTAAAAAACCAGTTGCATCCCCCTCAACATGGAGCCTTCGGCTAGATGTAGGTAGAGAGAGAGAGACAGAAAGAGAGATGAACTGATAGATGTATATTTCAAGTGTGATAATGAATTTCAAATTAATTCTATCAATCATTTTGGTAAATTTTCGCATTAAAAAAGCTTTGCAGCCTTAAGCACGGCCCTGCCAACTGCATGGTAGTATCAGTGATAATAGTCGAACAATGGTAATAGTCAGGTCTCTGTAGTCTGAATTTTTTTAAAGTTATAATTCGCTGAATCTGGCTTCATTAAATAAGACAAAATATACCCTCTCTGTTCCGTGATGGTTTTACTCTCCCTTCGTATATAATGTATCTGTCCAATCCCAGAGATCATATCCCATAGAATCCAAGTCATTCCGTTGACATTCACTTTGGGTTTATTGCCCTTGTGAAAGATATGAATCTCTAGATCCGTCCTAGCCATGAGTTAAATAGTGCATGTTGTGTTATTCATAAAACTACACAAAAACCGTTTATCAATATTAAATTGTTTTTGGAATAATATGTATAGGATATGATCGCAGGAATTGAACCGATTCAGTTTATTCAGGGGGAGAAATATAATTAAACCAATCACAGGAGAGAAACGATATAATTCATCTTATTTAATAAAGTAAGATTTAACGAATTATCACTTTAAAAAACTTCGGAATACAGAGACATCACTATTACTATTGCTAAATTCATATCGCAAATGTTACAATATCGTTGGATTAGTGTTACTATTACTGTTACTGCTGCTGTTACTGTTGCTGGGATATTTATTTGGATCTGTTACCATTCTAAATTAAATTGTTTTACATTTTTCTAAGGATCACTTTTGTATCAAATAAAATAGGTTATGAAACTAGAATCAAAAACAGTTGCTTTCAGTATTAAATAACCAAAAACGTTGACAGGGTGTAAAACAAAACACACAAGTAGAAATTAATCTGGGCACTTGTGGCTGCTTCTTTTCTCTATGCACCAATGAAGGCTATAATTTAGCGTCGAGTAGGAATCTCAGCGGCGTTGTTTACAAGGACTGAACAAAAATCAATCTTCTTCAGTTGGGATTTTGATAAAAGAAAATAAATATAAAAAAGGAAAAAGAGAATCAGGAACGAATAAAGAAAAAAGAAAGAACCACAAAAAAATCGATGAGTCATTTGCCACCGCGAATGAATTATTTTAATAAATACCAGCATCAACAGCATAATCATAGTACGGTCAAATTACGTTAGAGACACCCTCAGATCACCGAAGTTAAGCAACGTCGAGCTTGTTCAGTACTAAGATGGGACTAATCATATTAAAGACACCGGTTCCCGCCAGATCACCAAATTAAGCAACGTCGAGCCTTTTCAGTACTAAGATAGGACAAATCATGATAGAGACACCGGTTCCCGCTAGATCACTGAAGTTAAGCAACGTCGTGCCTTTAGAACATTAAGATTGATCAAACCATGTTCGAGTCAACTTTCTCGGAAGATCACCGAAGTTAAGCAACGTAGAGACTGTTGAGAAACTTAGATGGTTAAATCACGTTGGAGTCAACTTTCTCGCAATATCACTGAAGTTAAGCAACGTAGAGCCTGTTCAGAAACGTAGATGGTTTAAATCACGTTAGAGACACCAGTTCCCGCCAGATCATGGAGGTTAAGCGACATCGAGCTGTCTCAGTACTAAAATGAGTTGCCACTTAGGAGTATCGGCTACTATACCAGATTGGTTGGTGGTTCATGGTATTATCAGTCGAATATATTAAGCAGAAATTTTCCCTCTCCTCTCCCTCTCCTTAAAATGTCCTTGATTACTGCCTAGGGTGAGGACTTAAGGTCCCAGAATACTCTGACATTGTGAAAAACTATGTAACAACAGGAAGACTGATCCAAGACCGTACGAGTGAGGAAAGGCCTTCCTGCTCAACAACAACAGCATAATCAATGTTTGAGGTGATAAAAATCATTTGGAAACATTTTTACGAGCTCATTATATCCCTGGGTTTTGTAACCAGTGTTTCTTTTCACTTAAATGAGTTACTCTCCCGAGTTACGTTAACTCCGGAGAGTAACTCATCTGCTGAACGTGAATGTAATAATCTGAACGAATCTAGGGATCGAGCTTTTTTCCTCGCTACCTCCAGGTTACATGACAAATGTTCTTAGCATGAACAGCAATTTATAATCAGGTCGGATCACCGAAGTTAAGTAAGGGTGATCATCAACACTATTTAAAGGAGTAACCATATAGAAATACTAAGTTCTGTAATAAATTAGTCTGTCTGTGGCTCATAGCATGAACCAGGGCAGTGGAAACGTTAAAATCACGTTTTAAACTTTTCTACCCGTCAGATCACCGAAGTTAAGCAAGGTTGAGCATCTACACTTATTAGATGGGTTTACTTGGTATGAATACTAGTCACTGTAACAAACTGGTTGGGATTAGGGTCTTAGATTGAACCGAAGAAGTCAAATCGCCTTCTCGTCATATCACCAAAGTGAACGTCGAGTCTCTTCAGTTCTGAGTCGAGTGACCATTTTGGAATCCCATTTACCATAACAAATTGGTCAGTCGGTGGCTCTCGGTATGAACAGACTTAATAATTGGGATGTAAGGTCTCATGCAAACACGACAATCTCATTTTTTTATTATAATAAATACATATAAAACTATATTTACAAAAAAAAAAAACAATTAATAAAGATTTAATTTGGAGTAAAGTTCCCAAAATCTGTCCACAGTTTGATTTTCAAAAAATGATACACAAAATACTGGTCTGTATAGTTCTGTTTCTTATGGCTTTATCCAGCCATCTGTCCAATCGGACCTGGTCCGAGGGCCCGCTACTGCAAGGTGTCCCGTTCTGACTCAGGCTCTTTTGTGTGTGTTTATTATGGCTGTGTGGACTTCTTGGCCGATCGCAAGGCTGGACACATGTACAAGTTGAGGAATCAGAATCGTACTTAGTAGTAAAATCGTTTATCAACATTTTCCTAGAATCGAAAAAATAGGAATTGTCGCAACACTAATCTTAAACTAAGTTTTTTTTTTCTTTTTCCAGACCATTATGCACAGATCACCTGCTGCCCACCCACTACACATTGGATTTAATTCTAAAAAAAATCCCATTGCATTTTTTATTCAACGACCCGTATTACTCTTAGTCCGCCCCTGGTTCTGTATATATTTTTTTTAAATGATGTTTAGTCGTCTTGATTGCAAGCAGAAAAAAAGGTTGTATTTGATTAACGGCTCGGCAATGCGTAGTGTTGAACAAAATTAAACCAACATCTGTTAATAGCAGAAGTCAATTCGCTCTTGGCATTTCCTCTAGGTCACACAATGCTTTTAAACAATTGAGTTTTAAAAATATTTGCCAATTCTTGCGATAATGAGATACAATTATTACATTCGTCTACATTCATATACGAGCTCGCATTATGTTTAAAGACATCATTTACACGTTTGGCACAGTTGGATAGATTCAGTAACGTGCTTAGAAACATCGCGCTCCACCCAGGCAGAATTTGCATTGCGGACCGTTTACCTTAAAAATGCAACTTTTGTACACCCCTCAACAAACTAAAAGCTTCTTAGAGAGACAGAGAGAGGGGGGAAGAGAAAGAAGGATGTGTTCATAGGTATGCATTTAAAAAAACAAGTATGACAATGATATTTTTAGTTAATCCTATTGATTGATTATTTTGATAATTTTTCTTCCCCTCAAAAGTTCTGAAAACTAAGGAGACTTGCGGCCCCTATGGAGATTAGAGCCTCCAACCAAGGGCCTGTGGGATAAATTAATGCAGTAATTTCCATGAACTATACCGGCAATTCTATTCCAAAATCTTTTTTAAAAAGCTTAGTTTTTGTTTGTTTTTTAAATAAAGAATTTGATGAAAGAAAAGAAAGAAATAAGGAAATTACAAAAGAAAGAAAGAAAGAAAGAAAGAGAAAGGTTAGTAGAAAAAAAAGAACAGAAAAAAAGGGATGTCTATGTCCACTCGGAGCAATGGATAAGCAGTTGAGCTTCGGAATCTTAATAGGCGATTTCAAATCCCAGTCGTTATTAGAACTTTCCCAGTGGTAAACGTATGAATCCCTATATTCCCTCTAGCCATGGAATTAATAGTACATACTATTTAAAAAATCTACTTGCGAACAAAAAAAAACAACAAACTTTTAACAAGAAATGATTCAGCATTAAATGTCCTTAAAAATGTTGATATTGGCAAAAACATATCAAATAAACAAAAAATACACAAAAAATCATATGATTATTTTGGGATTATTGTCCTCATCTCTATTTTTATTTGTTTTACTACGATTCGAACAAGTTAATCTTAATTCAAAGATGAGGACAATAATCCAAAAAATACTTATTAGATTGATCATACCTCATCACAAGGATTTCGGAAAAATAACGACCGCATCATTAGGACAAACGAACGATTCCGAGAGCTAAATAAGACAGGGTTGAAAATTAAATAAAACGGAAAGCCTAAATATAAAAAAGAAAAAAAGAAAGCCCCCCAAAAAGCTTAAGAAAAGATGGGAGAAAGAATTTCAAATAAAAACAATGATAATTTTCTAAAAAAAAATAATTAAAGAACAAAGAAAAAGATGAATATTTGAAAAAAATGTTTTTAAAAAAACTCATTTTAAAAATAATTTAAAAAAAGAAAATGGTTATTAAAAAAAGAAAACAATTATTTAAAAAAAGAAAAATATATATATAAAAGAATTTTAAGTAAAATTAGGAAACGAAAGAAAGAAATTGAATTTTTAAAAAAGAACAAAAATATACTGAAGAAAAAGAAAAAAAGAAAAAAAAGTTGTAAGAATTTTCTTAAAAACAATCAAATAAAGGTATTAAAAGAAAAACATAAAGAAAAATAGTTTTAAAAAATGTTAGTGCTAAAATTTCTTTAATATAAATTGTTAAAACAAAATTAATTAAAAAGCTAAAAAATTAGATGAAATTAAATTTTAAATTTAGAAAAAATATAAGAATTATAGTTGTGAAAAATATAAATTTGAAATAAAAAAAAGAAAAAGAAAATAATCTTTAAAAAATAATTGAAGAAGAAAAAGATTTAAATTTAAAACCAAAAAGATATTGAAAAAGAAAAGAAAAGGGAAAAAATTTTTAAAAAGAAAAAAAAAAGATTTTAAAACAAACAAAAAAAGATTAAAATAAGAAAAAAAATGAACTAAAAAAATGAAAAAAAAATACGGAGAAGAAGAAGAAGATGAAGAAGAAGAAGAAGAAGAAGAAGAAGAACGGAGATAGAAAGTAAAAATGACAAAAATTATGAAAAAAAAAGTGATGATCCATTCAGAATAATCCATCCATGATAGAAAGACTAAATAGAATATGGAAGACACAGAAAGAATAACGGAATAAAGAATAAAGTCAAGATGTTTTTTTAAGAAGCAAATTCTTTGTTGGGTTTAAAAAAAGGGACAAGAAAAAAACAAACAAAAATTTGCAATTAAAAATACAATAGCAAAATAATAATAATAATGATAATAATAATAATAATAATAATAACAACAACAACAATAATAATAATAATAATAATAATAATAATAATAATAATAATAATAATAATAATGGACCCAAGATAAATAAAAGCAGAAAAATAACGACCCACAAAAAAACATTAAAATAATAAAAAATAAAATCAATTAAAAAAAATAAAGGCAAGATAAGAAAAGAAAGAAGCAAAGAAAGAAAGAACGAAAGAAAGAAAGAATGAACGGCTGGAAATAAGAGAGAATAAATAAATAAACAAACAAACAACGAAAAAAAAGAAAGATAGAAAAAGACAAAAGAAAGAAAGAAAGAAAGAAAGAACAACATGAAATAGCAAAGAAAGAAACAAACGAATAAACAAAGAACGAAAAAAAGAAAGAAAAAAAAAAGAAAGACAAAATTGAAAGAAAGAGAAAAGAAAAAAGAACAAAAAAGGAAAAAAGAAAGAAAGAAAAGGGGTTAAAGAAATAAAGAAAGAAAGAAAGAAATAACAACAGGAAACAACAAAGAAAGAAACAAATGAATAAACAAAGATCGAAAAAAAGAAAGAAAAAAGAAAGATAAAAAAGAAACAAAGAAAAGAAGAAAAAAGAACACAAGAAAGAAAGAACGAACGAAAGAACGAACGAAAAAAAGAAAGAAAAAAAAAACGAAAGATAAGAATGAACAAAAGAAAAAAGAATAAAAAAAAGAAAGAAAGAAAGAAAAATAGACAGGAAATAACAAAGAAACAAACAAACAAAGAAATAATCAAATAAACAAAGACCGTAAAAAGAAAAGAAAAAAAAAGAAAAGAAAAAAGAAAAGAAAGAAAAAAGAACCGAAAAGAAAGAAGGAAAAAAAAGCTACGATCATCACAGTGGCTCTCTCTGTTCTAGAACTAGCCAGTTAGCTCCCCTTTCTTTCAATCTCCCGCCCCTTTTACATAGCAAGCAACCAGATGGCTTTATCTGATGTGCCATGTGTGCGGATGGGCTTTCCGTTTCTAACCGGCTGCTCCAACGAACCCCCTACCTTATCTGCCTTCCCCTCCTCTGCCTGACGAGAAGGCAAACCGAGGCTTCAATTCTCCCAAACGCAAACAATCGACGCTAGTGCTTTCTTTTTCTTCTTCTCGTCCTCCTTCTTCTTCTTCTTCTTCTTCTAACAATTCGTTTCTTTTAATTCTTTTTCATTTTTTTCATTCTTCTGTTAGTTCTTCTTCTCTTTCATTCTTCCTCTTCTTCTTCTTCTTCTTCAACTTCTTCTTCTTCTTCTTCTTCTTCTTCTAATTCTACTACTAATATGTTTCTTTACTCTACTTCCTCTCTTAAAGTCTTCTTCTTCTTCTTCCTCTTCTTCTTCTTCTTCTAATTCTACTACTAATATGTTTCTTTACTCTAGTTCTTTCTCTCTTTAATTCTTCTTTTTCTTCTTCTTCTTCTTCTTTTTCTCTTTAATTCTTCTTTTAATTCTTCTTCCTCTCTTTAATTCTTCTTGTTTTTCTTCTTTTTCTAATTCTACTAAGGGTACGATTCTTTTAATTCTTTTCTTTCATTCTTCTGTTACTTCTTTTTTTCATTCTTCTTCTCTTTCACTTTACTTCTTTCTCTATTTAATTATCATTCTGTTTAATTCTTCTTTTTCTATTTCCTTCTTCTTTCCCTCTTTAATTCTTCTTTTAATTCTTTTTCTTCTGTTTAATTCTTCTACTTCTTCATCTTCTTCTTCTCCTAATTCTTCTACCAATCCGTTTCTTTTAATTCTTCTTATTCTTTTTCATTATTCTGTTAGTTCTTCTTTTTCATTATTCTTCTCTTTTACTCTACTGAATCCTCTCTTTAGTTTCTTATTCTTCTGTTTAATTGTTCTCTTTCATTTCTCTTATTATTATTATTCAGTCTACTTCTTCCTCTCTTTAATTCTTCTTCTTCTTTTTCTTCTTCATCTTCTTCTTCTCCTAATTCTACCACCAATACGTTTCTTTTAATTCTTTTTCATCTCTTTCATTCTTCAGTTAATTCTTTTTCTTTTAAATTTTTCTTCTTCTTCTTCTCTTTCACTCAACTTCTTCCTCTCTTTCATTCTTCTTCTTTTTCATCTTTATCTTCTACTTCTTCTTCTTCATCTTCTTCTCCTAATTCTTCTACCAATACGTTTTTTTTAATCTTTTTTCATCTCTTTCATTTTTAGTTAATTCTTTTTTTTTAAATCTTTCTTCTTCTTCTCTTTCACTCAACTTCTTTCTCTCTTTATTTCTTCTTCTCTTTCATCTTTATCTTCTACTTCGTCATCTTTTTCTTCTCCTAATTCTACCACCAATACGTTTCTTTTAATCTTTTTTCATCTCTTTTATTCTTCAGTTAATTCTTTTTCTTTTTAATTTTTCTTCTTCTTCTTCTTCTTCTCTTTCACTGAACTTCTTCCTCTCTTTAATTCTTCTTCGTTTTCATCTTTATCTTCTACTTCTTCATCATCTTCTTCTCCTATTTCTACTACCAATATGTTTCTTTACTCTATTTCTTCCTACCTTTAATTTTTCTTCTTCTTCCACTTCTTCTTCTTCCACTTTTTCTTCTTCCACTTCTTCTTCTTCTTCTTCTTCTTCTTCTTCTTCTTCTTCTAATTCTACTACCAATACGATTCTTTTAATTCTTCTCTTTCATTCTACTGTTAATTCTTCTTTTTTTATCGTTGTTCTTCTCTTTGATTCTACTTCTTCCTCTATTTCATTCCCCTTCTGCATAATTCTTCTTCTACTTCTTTTATCTCTTTCCTTCTTTTTCCTTCTCTCTTTAATTCTTCTTCTTTTTCTTCTTCTTCCACTTCTTCTTCTACTTCTTCTTCTTTTTCTTTTTCTTTTCCTAATTCTTCTATGAATACGTTTATTTTAATTCTTCTTTTTCTTCTTCTTTTTCCACTTCTTCTTCTTCTTCTTCTTCTTCTTCTTATTATTATTATTATTTTTCTTTTCTTAATTCTTCTATGAATACATTTATATGAATACTTCTTTTTCTTCTCTTTCACTCTTCTGTTCAATTCCTCTTCTTCTTCTTCTCATCTTTCCTTCTTATTTCTCTCTTTAATTCGTTTTTTCTCTTTCATTCTTCTCTTAATTCTTCTTCTTCTTCTTCTTCTCCTTCTTTCTCTCTTTGATTCTTCTTCTTTTACATTATTCCTCTTCTTTTAATTCTTCTTTTAATGCTTTTTCTCTTTCTTCTTTTCTTATTCTGTTTTTGTTTTCTTTTCTTTAATTATTACCCTCTCTCCATATAAATTCTTCTTCTTTTTCTTTTTCTTCTTCTTCTTCTTCCTCTTCTTCTTTATGTTCTTCTTCTTCTTTTTCTTTTTCTATTTTGTTTTTTCTTTTCTTTAATTATTACCCTCTCCCCATATAAATTCTTCTTCTCTACTTCTTCTTCTTCTTCATATTCTTCTTCTTCTTCTTCTTTTTCTTGTTCTATTTTGACTGGACTATGGGATTGTATTACGTGAGTTCAAATCTCAGTCAAAACCATTCTATCTACAGCTAGCTGCTTCAGGCAGATAGGGTGTGTTAACTCGGGAGAGTATCTCATCTGGTCAAAGGGCTAAGCTGATTTCAAAAGCCCCATTAAGGTCTTCCAAGTTGGGAATTGAGCATAGGGCTAGCGACTCTTTCTCTTAAAACCAAATATGCTACAGAAACAGCAAAAAATATATTTGCGGCCCAACGCACCACTAGGTGTAATGGTTGATGATGATATTGATGATGATGATGATAATGATGATGATGATGATGCAGATAATGATGATGAGGATGAGAATGATGATGATGATGGATTAAGTAGTGAATATTGTGTTATTCAAAACTATGCGAGTCGACAAAAAGATCGTTTATCCGAAATATAAATGCTAACGGCATTAAATAACCTAAAAAGGTTGATATGTCGTAAAACGAAATTAATTTATTCCTATTCTACTTTAAATTCTTATTTTTTTTACTAATTCTTCTTGTTTTACATATTCTTTTATTGTTTCTCCTTTCTTTTTTGTTCTTTTTTCTTTCTTTTCTTCTTCTGTTCGTTTTTTTCCCCTTTCATTTTTCTTTTTCTTTCTCTTCTTGTGTTCTTTCTTCTTCTCCTTTTTGTTCTTTTTTCTCTTTTTCTGTTTCTTCATTTTCTTCTTCTTTTTCGTATTTGTCTTCTTCTTGCATCCTTCTTATTCCACTTCTTTTTTTCTTCTCCCTTTTTCTTGTTTTCTTTTCCTTCATCTTTTCCCACTTCTTTTTCTTCTTTTCCTTCTTTTTTCCTACTTCATCTTCTTCTTCTTCTTCTTCTTCTCCTTCTTCTTCTTTTCTTACTTCTTATTATTACTCTCCCTTTTTTTCACAACTCTTTCCTTTTATCCTCCTCTTTCGTCTTATTCTTCTTTTTTCTTCTTCTTCTTCTAACCACTTCTTTTTCTTCTTTCACTTCTTTTTTCCTAAATCATTTCCTTTTACTTCTACTTCTTCTACTTCTTCTTCTTTTCCTATTCTTTTTCCTTTTTTTCGTGCTTTCCTTCTTTTTTCTTTTTCCTTCTCTTTCTTCTTATTGTTCTTCTCTTTCTTCTTTTCCCACTTATTTTTCCTCCTTTCCTTCTTTTTTCTTTTTCCTTCTCTTTCTTCTTATGTTCTTCTCTTTCTTCTTTTCCCACTTCTTTTTCCTCCTTTCCTTCTTTTTTCTACTTTATCACCTTTTTTTTCTCTTTCTTCTTTTCCTACTCTTTCTACTTCTTTTCCTACTTCTTCTTCTTTTTTTTCTTCTTATCCCCTTTGTTTTTTCACAACCCTCTTCTTCTTTTTTGCAGTGACAGCCCGTGTCTCAGACGCCACCAACTTCTCCAATTAAGACCAACAATTTCCTGTTATTGTGCTCTCACCAAAAAGACTCATTCTTTATCAACTTCTTTTTCCTTCATATTAACTAATTCTTCTTTTTTTTTTTTCTTTTTTCTTTTCTTTCTCGTTTTTTATCTACTCCTTTTTTCTTCCTCGTCACTAATTTTTTTTTCGTCTTTTTTCTTCTCTGTCTCCTTTTATTTTTATTCATTTCTTTCTTCATCTTCACTAATTGTTCTTTGTTTCCTTCTTTATCTAATACTTTTTTTCCTTCACAATCACTAATTATTCTTCTTTTTCTTTTTTTCTCCTTCTTTCTCCTAACTCGTTTTTTTTTCTTTATCATCACGAGTTTTTCTTCGTCTTTTTTCTTCTACTTACTTCTTTTTTTCTTCATCTTCACTAATTTTACTTATTTTTTCCTTCTTTATCTTCTTTTTTCTTCATAATTACTAATTCTTCTTCTTTTATTTCTCCTTCTTCTCTTTTTTTTCTTTCTCCTAACTTCTTTTTTTCTTTGTCATCACAAATTTTTTTCGTCTTTTTTCTTCTTCTTACTCCTTTCTTATTCATCTTCACTGATTTTTCTTATTTTTTCCTTCTTTGTCTTCTTTTTATCCTTCATAATCACTAAATTTTTTAAATTTTTTTTCTCTTTCTCCTTCTTTCTCCTAACTCTTTTTCTTTTCTTTATCATCACGAATTTCTTTTCGTCTTTTTTCTTCTTCTTACTCCTTTCTTATTCATCTTCACTGATTTTTCTTATTTTTTCCTTCTTTGTCTT
>JAUZSX010292983.1:0-13965 GCA_034780655.1 Idiosepius hallami
GGGGTTTGAATGTGTCTCGATTCATGAAATTTCAGGGTTAAGAATATATTCAACCACTACCGTGGTTGAATGATATAAAAAAATAGATCATCATGGTTGATTGAGACCCTACATCATGTAAATCTTCGAAAAATGAAACCACAATTAATATTAAAAAATAATTTTGTTTATATATTTAGTTCTTCCAAAAATAAAACCAAAATAGTTGATTTTTAAAAATGGTTCAGATCACTAAAATGTGCACATGTATGGTACTGCCTTATTATATAATAGGCTTCCTTAACTACCTAAGAGAAAGGCTTTAGAAATTAATTTAGCACAAAAAAGCATTAGAAATGAATTTAGTATAAAAAGCATTAAAAATGAATTTAGTATAAACTAGTGAAGCATGCATGGTCTCCTGTTCATGCAAAGTGAATGAGGTATAGAAAAAAATGATTTAGTCCAGTATTTGATCCGACCCCCTCTCATTTAGCCCCAAAAGTCCCCAAGGGGACATTGAATCCTAGTAAAAATGAACAAACAGTACAGTTTCAGGGCTTAACATATGTAAATTTAAGAAAAACTGCCAAATATACAAGCACATCAAATTCTGGACACATAGGATGAAATAGCCTCAAAAAGGAGTGTTTTTAGCCCTATATGAGCCCCTGTGAAATACCAAAGAGTTATCCTAAAGTACAAACAAAATTATAAAGAAATCAGTTACCTTTCAAAAAGTTTTATAAAATTCCAAGGCATCAATTTTTTAAAATAAGCATAAAATTTTCATTTTTATCCATTTTTCCCCAAAACATCCCCCTTAAAGGGGGCAACCAGATTTTTCCTGGAAAATCAGCCAGGTTACTTTTTTTACTCACATTTTTACTATCATTTACTTTTTTACTCGTGTTTAACGTCAGTGCCTAATTTTTAAAAATTCCAAGGAGTAGTTTTTGAGAAAAGTGCAGATATACATATGGACAAAAGAGAATTTTCAAGTCCATATCATGTCTTTGCTGGAAGACCAAAAAGCACAAACTGCAAATTTTTCTTGTTTTCTTACAAGAAACTTAGCTGTGGGATCGAGCTTCTTAATACAATCAAGGTGTTTGAAAGTTCTCATAGGTTTATCTATGTATACTTTTCCTTGTGGAAACAAACTGTCACGGATTGGAAAACATGGAGGAGAATTATAAGCCAAAGAAACACAGACTTTGAGGAGGGGAAAAAATTAAAACACGAAAAGAAAAAGAAGAATATGAGAACAACCCTATACCCCATCTATAATCCCATGCAAACACTGCCCACAACTCTTCCACTACCAACTAGGCCTTGCAGTTATGTCAAACATAGGTATCTGCAAAAATAGGCTACAAGCAACACAAACCTCATATTCTGAAATAAGTAAGACCAAGCAATGATACACATGTAAAAATGTATTGCCCAGTTAATATTAGTAAAAATATATTGCCCTGTTAACACTAAAGAACCGATATATCGGCCCTGGCAACTTAAGGCAAAAAAAAGAAAGAAACACAAACAATATTTCAACTTCCACTTTTGAACCCTGAGTTAGCAACATTACCAAGTAGTCACTCAGAGACGTTCTATGAAAGAAAATATTCATATTAGGTTTGAAAATTCAGTGTCATTTTTTGCCTTTTGTTAAAAAAGGCCGATATATCGGCCCATTAGGGTTGAAAGGGTTAATATTAGTAAAAATGTATTGCCCTGTTAATGCCAAAATTTTGTAAAGAAGTTTATTTACCAATTGAATAACCAATTAAAATTGAAAGCTTTTATTATAGAAACCAATAAATGATGCTTTGTTTGTTTTTGTCTCTAATGGCATATCAACCTTTTTTAGATCATTTTAATGCCGAGAACGATTACTTTTGCTGAACGTTATTTTTATACACATAGTTTTTTAATAGCATAAGTTGCACTATTTAATCCATAGCTGGAAGGAAGATGGGGATTCATACCTATCCCCAGGGTATTGGTCAACATGTCAACATAAACAGAACAAGTTGGATTCGACCCCGCCTACTATGGTTCTAAAGTCTAATTGCCTCTCCACTGGGCTACATCGACCGCTCCCCACCAATAAAGGAAAAAAAACAAAAGAGTTTACAAACGTTTGGGACAACCTAATAAATAGAAATCCACTCTTCCATGATATTGTTGGTATATAGCTCTATCAAGATATATTGTGTAAGTATATATAGAGTTAGTGGAGTATGAAATTGCTCAGGGGATATTTATAAATAGGAACATATCTCATTGAATTCCCAAAGCAACTGACTAAAGAAACTAAGTTTCAGCATACAAATACGTCTTTTTTGAAAGGGATAGGGTTAGTAACAGGGGAAAAATATTTGGATTATAGGGTCATTGCGGATAAAGCCTAGTTTTATTACTTTACTCAAAGGACAACGATTGATTCCACATTATCACATCACTTCTTATATTCTGAATGCAGTTCTGGACCAATGGAACAGCAAGCGAAAAAGAAAAAAAAAAGAAAGAGAAGAAGAAAAAGAAGGAGGAGAAAAAGAAAAAAGAAATGAAAAGGAACAAAAAAAAAGATATGACTAAAGACATTTTAGTGAAAGTAAATCCATTTTTTAGCATTATGGTAGCTATAATGTTCAACAGAAAGGTAACTTCTTCAGAAATATATTGTTTAAGCTCTTTGAAGACATAATGGGTAACCTCTCTCCTGAAACATAAGTGGTAACCTCATTCAAATACACCAGGTAACCTCATTGAAACTTATCAAGTAACTTCTTTATTATATCATAAATTTTAAGGTTAAAAAAAAAGTTGACACAATTTAATGATTCATAATCAGATAAATACCCTTTGGGAAGGTATGAATTTCATCCTTGCTGAATGATAAAAACTTCTGTTGATGTAAACAGGAATTCACATTAGAAAACTTTAGTTCATAAAAAGGGTTCACAGCTCTAAGTGCTAATATATCACTAACAAAACAACTCTGTATTCCTTTTCCCCACTTTAAAAACATGAATGTCAGTTTTGCAAGCTTCAAGATTCATTGAATTCCAGAAATTAAGGCCTTCATTCAGTTTATCATTTATTCTAAAAGAATCAACAAAAAAACAAGAAAAAAAACCAAGTAATTTGAATAGGGGTTAATGGCTAAAAGATTCTTATCAGGGCCTTCAGTGCTCGGCTTTGACGACTAATGCATATTTTTCTCTGCCTGCTGGTAAATAATTGATAATTTGTTTCATTTGGACAAAACAATTTTTTTTTAATTAAAAGCCAACCATTTTCTTTTCTACAATAAATAAAACACCTGAGAAGAAGAAAAAGGAAAAAAGAAGAAAAAGAAGAAAAAGAAGAATTGAAAATGAAGATAGAGAAAAAGAAAAAAGAAAAAAAAGATGAAAAAAGGTGAACAAAAAAGAACAAAAAGAAAATGGAAAAGAAAAAAAAAGAGATAGAAAAAAAAAGAAAAAACAGATAAAAGAAAAAAAACAGATAGAAGAAGAAAAAAAGAAAATGGAGAAGAAAAAAAAGAGATTGAAGAAAAAGAAAAAGAGGAAGAAAACAGAAGAAAAAGAAATGAATGAAAATTCAGATAAAACATTTTATATAAATATTAAAAAGCATTGCTTGGTAAAAATTCTTTAGATTCTTCTTGCTTTTCTAAAAATCATTTTGTTTTTAAAATAAGATAAAGAAATTGATTGTTGAAAATTACATTTTGGAAGAAAAGGAAAGAAAAGTAAAGTAAAAAAAAAAATAAAAAAAAAAATAAAAAAGACAAAACAAAAATAGAAAGAAAGAAAAAAGAAAGAAAAGGAAAAAAAAGGACAAAAACAAAGAAAAAGAGAGAAAAAAAAGAAAAAGAAAAATGAAGAAAGAAAAAGAAAAATGAAGAAAAAAAAAAGAAAAATGAAGAAAAAAAAAAGAAACTAAGAAAAAGTATGGAGAAAATCAATAGTTGTAAAAAGATGATGAAAAAAATAAAAAGAGATTTATTTTATACAATAAATATTTATTTTTCAACATGACCTTATTTTTTTTTCTTTCTATGGCATTTCAAATGCAATAGTAATCTTATTAGATAAATTTTGTTTTCTGGAATTCTTGAGTTAAAGGCTTTATTGGTATATGCATAAAAAACAAATATAAAAATGAGGACTATAGTCTGTGTAATGAACATAAACAAAAAATATATCTTATTGTTATAGGGTAGTTTACACCCCTATAACATTGACACAATGGACTAGTCTTGGCTCTTTCTTGATATTTTCTGCCTTTGAGCAGAGATTAGTTATGTAGTTTAATTGCTCGTACATATTACTCGAATCTCTATATTCATATAGTGACCCCTTAATAAGGAGACTACAACATTATATATGTGAATTTGTACCAAGATAGGGAACTACCCAGGATTACTGTCTGGTGTGAGGTAAAAACACTGGGAAGGAATGGCTGCTAGGAAGGCAACAAGTTGGTTTTTGGTAATTCATGAATCCAGCAGCCTTATGCAACCTGCATCATAAATATCGGTTGTCTCATCCCTCTTGAGCTATTGTAGCAAGTGGGTGTGTGTGGCTGTTGTGCAGCGACGACCTACCAAAACAAAATCCACAATGAGTGGCACTGTCACCTTTCCCATCTTTTTGTATGAATGAATAAAGATATAAGAGAAGATGACATATCCCCAATACTTGGACACACGTGGGAGCTGGCTATATGTGTTGATAAATGTTATTCATAAAAAAATCTAGATCACACTTTTAACCTTAATTGTAAATAGGTGGAATAAACTCTTAACTGAAAGTTTGAGATTTTTAGACTCACAAATTCTAAATCTCACCTTATAAATTAGTATTAGACAAGTGATAAGGTGAGTAGTAACTTTATTGAGGACTTTTGTCCTCATCTTGGTAATTTCTGATGTTTTTCTTACTATGTTTCAACCCAATTAACCTTAGCCAGTCTTAAGGTGATTAAACACAACCTAGGATAAGATGTGGTTACAAGACTCAACATTCCTACCAGAGTTAATTACCACAAAATGGCCTGAAGTCAACTTGGCTGAAACATCATAAACTTCTAAGATGAGAACCAAAGTCCCCAATAAAGTTAATATTCAATGAAAGTTAATACTCAGATAATAAAGCCTCATCCCAAAAATAAAAATTCAATTAAGTGATAATGGTTGATATACCATTAAAGCCACCTCATGAAATCAAATACTTTTTTAAGTTGGGATTAAAGTTAGAAAGATTTATATTGATTATTTTTTTTTCTTTAGAATATTAAGTGGTGTTTAATTTTTCTTTTTAAGTTAATTATTAGGAAAATTAAACTCAAGTAAGTTTCCTAATTTTTCTATGTTATTTAGCCTAATTTGCAATACTAACAGTAAAGATCCTATTTGCCTATTCTATAACTGCTTTCTGATTGGAAATCTAATGTAAAAAAAAACATGTAAAATACGTCTCCCTCAGTCTTCCAATCAAAACTACAATAATAACGTCCATGTTCCTTAAGCAGTTTTGCTCTTCAAGAGCCAATCATTGAAGTTTTCCTCACTTCTAGTTAAATAGCCAGAAGTAGCCTCAGAGAAACTGAAGAGCTAGAAAAATAAAATTAGAAAAGAAAAGGAGACATACATGTCATGTCAAAGGGACTAACAAAATATGCTGAGGTTGTGCCTAACACCAAAATATTTTTGTGACGTGTGGAGATTCCTAGGAGATGAGGCTTTATTATCTGTATATCCATTGTGTAGGAACATGGGGAAACAACAACTATAAAGATGACGACAACAGTCTGCAAAAATGGATATAGTAACTCAGATCTCAGATATCTTTTCAGTTTATATTAATGAAAATATATTTAATTGAAAAACCAATTCCGATTGCATCTTTTCAATTTTTAAAAAGTATATGCTGCAATTTTACAGAGTTTGTCTACTTTTAACAGCTTCATTTTATGTATTCTTGAAAACTAAAAAATGAAAAAGAATTATGAGAAAAGTTATTTTTTTTACTCCAGAGAGAGAAGAAACATTACAAGGGCATTCCTATATCTCTTAATTGTATGAATCAATAGAATATAATTTGATAAAATTCTAAAATTAGGCAAACAACTGATCAAAGTCACTGGTGCTACTCTATGGATGACAACAATTTAGAAATAAAGCTAACATAAAAATTATAACTCATTTAATAAATATAAACTGAACCTTTTTAATAAATATAAACTGAACCTTTTTAAATTCATAATGAAAATAAACTAAAACCAAAAAAAAAGAAGAAAAAATATACCAAGAATAATTTTTTTTTTTATTTTAAAAAAAATTAAACCTAAAAAGTAAATGAAAAACTTTAAAAATTAAGAAAAATTTAATGAAAAAAAAAAAAAAAAAAAAACTTTAGCAGCTTAAAAATAAATGATGATTGATAAATTCTTGATTTCTCTTTAAATGTTACAAAAACAATTCTTTATTGATGAAACAAGAAAGCTTAAAAAATACATTAAAAATAGAATTAATGATATTGACTCTTGTGTTTATGTAAACTGCATTGAGAAAATTTAATATTTATTCCCAGATGCATTCTATTAACATAGTTTTATTTAGAATTGAATTGGGACTTTTTTTTTTTTACAATTTTCAAAATTTTGTATTTTTAAAAAATTTTTCCATTTTGGTTTAGGTTATTCCCATTCTGAATTGGGTTAGCCTTACATTGACCTTGCTTAGCCTTACATTGACCTTGCTTAGCCTTACATTGACCTTGCTTAGCCTTACATTGAACTTGTTTAGCCTTATATTGAACTTGAAAAGGTATAGAAATTCACACTAATTCCTTAAGAACTTGATGCTATTATTCATAGACATTCCTTAGGTTTATAAAAATTGATGGAACTTCTAAAAGAAAATTTAATTCTTTGTTAATTCTATTTTGAAAATTAGTCACCAATTGTGCCAATCAGAAACTTTCTATTCTTTTATAGAAATGAGGTTAGCACAAATAACAAAGAGGTTTTAATTTTTATTTTTCTTTCAACCATGAATTAATGATTAACCGCCTGGGAAATTTGATTCTTCAAATAAATGAAGAAAGATTGATTTCCAATTAATTTTCATCTTTTCTGTGCCATCAAAAATAAAACTAACACATTCAAAAACTAGATATTTTACCAATAAATTAATGAACAAAGTGCTTTCCCCTGATAATTCACAAAGGAAGTATTTATGAATTTCTTCTATGTATTAACATGCTTAGTCACTTTGACTGTTATCATAATAATTTCTCTTGAAAATAAAATGGAATATTCCAAAAGCTTAATATACAATTGTTTAAGATTATCAGAAAAGATTAGGTGTTGCTTATAAGGAAAAAGGGTAGCAATATTCTGAACAAAAACACGTGACTATAAAACACATTTGTGCTTTTTATGTCTGGGAGTGTTCTTTGAAATGTGCCGTTTTGCAATACTACAATAAAGATTAAAATCAATAATCTAAAAAAATGTTTCTAGAAGGAAGTTGGTTGCTATTATAAAGACTAAAAATGTAAAAATTTCAATTAAGAAAGCATAATTGTGTTGTTGGGTAGAATGTTTGTTTTGTTGGATGTTGTATGAACTGAAGTTTAGATTACAAATTGGAGTTAAGAACATCATTGATGAGCAGTTTGGAAAAAGGTCATAAGTTATGTGAGATTCTGCATATATATTTTTATTAGCTATACCTATAATTTTCTGAGTTGCACCAGGCTATGCTGCTAGTATTTTCATAAGAATAATAATAATGCAATAATATTAACTGGCAGAACTTAAGGAAATTACAATAACAGTTTTTTTTTAGAAACAATTAATGATAAATTTTTTTCAGAACTTGACTTTTTGAAAATATATAATAAAATAGACAAAGAGACAAACACCCTAAACTTTAAAACAACAATGCTTTTTAAATTGTTCAGCCCGAAAAGGTTTTAATTATTCCTGCAATAGAGAGTCATTAAAATGGAGCTTATCTGTTCCTCTTTAATTACTGTTTGGAATGAGGATTGTTATTTGTGACCTACATATGCACTAACATATTAACATATAGATATTTAATGATAATAACTAGATATGTCTTGCTGATAAGAAATTCTTATTTTAAAACTCATTAAATTGTGATATTTTTCAAAAGAGAAAGAGAGCAAAAATAAAGATGCCTCAACCTATTTATAATGAAATTATTATATTTACTTGGTGAGCAGCACCAACCAAGTTTGGCATGAGGCAATTTTTTTTTTTTTTTTAGATGAATGCAATGCTTTTGACTTGGATTTGAATTCATAATGAAATTAAATGAAGATTAACATTCACTTTAAATTAAAGATAACAAATCTTGATAAAATAGTGAGTGGTTACATTGAATATCAGCTTTTTTTTAATTCAAAGAGTTTTTCCTTCAATACCATTATTCCCTACCAGTTAATCTCAAACCATCCATCTGAGAGATAGAGAAAAAAAAAGGAATGGGGAAGGGTAATAAAAAAATAATAATAATATTTGATCTTGAATAATCAAAAAGATTGTCATTGTGATAAACATTATTCTATTGCTTTACAAATCATTTTATATTTTTTGATTTAATGACAGATCACTTTTTAATCATTGCTAAAATTGGTTCTCTTTAACAACTCTATTTTCTTCCATAGATATGATAGTTGCAGTATGTTTGTTTTGTTTAACGATATATCAACCTATTTACACCATTTAATGCTGAAAACAATTTTTTCTATAAATGTTTTTTGTTCACATGCAGTTTTTTGAAAACACAATATGCATGATTCAATCCATATCTGCAAGAAATGTGGGGATTCATATCTTTCCCAGGGGAAATTGTCCAATCATTAACTCAAATGGAGCTTTTAGGATTTGATGTTGCATATTAAGATTCCAAAGTCAGACTGCCTACCCACTGTTTCAAGCTATCAAAACTATCCTAGGTTTAGGCAATGGCCTTGTTCCACTAAATAAGTTTTTTAGCTTATTTTTAATTTTTCAAGAAAGTCAACTGTTGCAAGACCATAACTACTAACAATATGGACTCTTCCAACTCCTATATTATTATACTCTCCTCAGAAGATGTCAGAGGAGTATAATTAAAAGGACTGTTGTAACATGACGGCAGATTGTATATGTCGCATAGTAGCTGGTACTTACACGCATTTTGACGGATGATCATTTGATGGTTGGCAGTGTCGAGCTGGAATCCGAAAGGGCTACTTACATTTTTGATGATGTTGTTCGTTGCTCTGGGCCCTTCCAGAATTCCAGGAGGGGATGCATCTCCCTGCTGTCTATCTTTGTGTTGGTTACCAAAGTTGTTGTACTGGAATCAAGAGTATTTAGCAACACGAAGACAGACATTTTTGGTTAACCCTTTATTTCCACCATTGTGGATGTCTCTGGTTTCTATTGCCCTCTCTTACAGACTACATGTGGCGTTTATGTCTTTATAGTCAGTGTAACGTCAATATTGAGATCAGCTGATCATTGATGACAGTGACCGATACTAACACCACACCCCATATTGCTACATTGTGAATAACAATATTTGAAATCACCAGAGTAAGCTCTGCTTAAATTAATTTTTCTTAATATATTTTTTCTGTGTTCTGTGTTTTTTCTTTATTGTAGAGCAACTTGGTTCCACATTATTAACAATTAAAATTATTTCTATGGTTCCAAACAAATAAACAAACAGACATACAAATAAATTAATGGTAATGAAATATGACTTCAATTTTTCTGGAGGTAAAATTAAGAACAAGTGAAGCATGCATGGTCCCCCATGAGTGCACAGAGAATGGATCATAAAAAAAAAAGAAATACATAATGATATTTTGGACAGAAATGTTAAATAGCCCCCAAATGGAGTGTTTTTAGACCCCCAAAAAACCCAGAGGAAGCAAACTAGAATTTTATCATGTTTAGAAATACTAATTTATTTTTGGGACAATTCCCTCCATATTTTGGAAAAGTTTCAGAAAAACCTAATGGATAGATCTATGAGCTATGGGGTAAAAAGCGTAATTTTTTTGCCATTTTGGGAGGAGGGGGTTGACTCATTTTAGGCCCCTGGGACGCAACAAGAATTTTCATAATAAAATATTATTTATTGTGCACATCTTGGACATATAAAAATACAAAATTTGTAGCAAAATTTCAGAAAAAAGTAATGGACAGTTATCGGGCAATAGTCTGGCCGGATAGACACACGCATGTCACTGAAAACAAAAGTCCCTCTTTGATAATTTGGGGGACAAAAAATATAATTTTCAAATAAATGGACATCAAAAGTGAAAAAAAAAAACTTATCTCAATGGAGGTAAAATCAAGAAAATATAACTGATCTTACTGGAGGTAAAAGCTACATAAATAAATTACTGGAGGTTAAAAAGTGAAAAATATAACTTGTATCTGAATGGAGGTAAAAACTAACAAACAAAAAATACATATATATATAACTCTTCAAGATGGAGGTAAAAATAAAAATACATATATTCTTTTATTTTGTTGGAGCTAGAAATCATGAAGATCTGAGTTCCACCATGTTGAAAGTAAAACAAGGTTTTTCAGTGGAAGTTTACATCAAATCAAGCTGGCATTTCTACTTACCTTTGAGAAATACTAAAAATGTTTCTTTCAAAAGAGCAAGCGTTGAACTTACCTGAAATAAATAAAAAGATAAAAATGAATCCAAACCTAAGTAATACAAAGACAATTTTAACCTTTAATAGGATAAGATACTTTCCTTTTTTTTTCATTATGTAAATCCACAGAGCAAAACTAAATCCAAGAAACCACAAATTTTAGGAAGGAAATTGTTTTTATTTACAAGGAAAATAAAGATGATTTAGAGTTGATGCACACAAGTTCACAAGCTCTTTATACCTGAGTTTACATGCTCTGTATACCTGGGATTTTTGCATTCAGTGTTACTCTTCACCTAGATGAGTGCTTTCCTGAGTTAATGAGCCCTATCTCCCCGAGGCAGCTAAAAAATGGTTTTGACTAGAATTTGAACTCATGTTCTACAATTCCAGAGCCTAAGCACTTACCAATGCTCCATCGTCGTTGGCAGAGATTCATTTCAATCACACCACCCTACTTCAAAAATGGTTGATAGTTTTTTTTAAATTTAATAATGGTTGACAGAATTTCTAAATTCTTCATTTTTCATTATCCTCCATTATTACATTACAAAACAAATAATAGTAATGTAACAAAAAAAAGCACTTTTTATGATAATTTCATAAATAAAAAAAAATGGAAAAAGTTCTCAATTTAAAATTAAATAGCAAAAATAATATGTCGCAAAAAAAAAAAAAAATCAACCCCTCAATACTTGTTAATGTTGATGTCCTGCAGTTACAGCCAAGATAGGAGTTACATTATTTTCTAATTAATGAATTTTATTTAATCAATATAATAGAGTAATAAAGTAGAATACTTGACGCTAAGAATAAGGATGTTTTAATTGTAAAACCATTACTAGATTGGTTGCTTAACATGGCATGAGAACAGAGGCTCATCAGTTCTTTATATTCAATCTATAGCTGGATAGAAAACGCAATTTTATACCTTTCCCAAAGTTATAAGTCTACGATAGAACATGAGGTTCTTTCTTCTTAACAAATCAATTATCTACAAGACCAGAATTTGGCATTCAATAACACACCTGAATTAATATTTCTATGAACAAGGAAATCCTCTCATGACTAGCTTCAAAATATAAAGAAATGCCTATAGGTCTACAGGTATTAATGACTAAAATGATTGTCACAGTAATGAGTTGAATCGTGTGCTGAATTGGTTGTTGCAAATAAAGAGAAAATATGTTACATATCACTTCACCAAGTTATCAATTCTGTGTTTTGGCCCAAAGGTAAGTGGCTTCCAAACTGAAGAAGCCTTGATTTTGGCAGAGACTCAAGCAGAGAGAAAGAGAGACTCAAAGAGAGAGAGAGAGAGGTAAGACCGGTGGTTGGTAAGGAGAAAGAGTCTATGTCGTCGTTAGGGATGGGGCTAAGTTGCTCTAATGGAATTGCCAAATATTGTCAGCAGTTTTAGACTTCAGGCTGTAATTGAATGTATGGAATAGTTCTAAGAATGAAATAAGATTGCTCTATCTCTAAATCCTAAACCCGCAGAGGGTAATTTATCGATGATAATGCAAAAACATAAAAACTTTTCGCATCGTAAAAAACTAAATGTTCTTTTAAATGCAAATTTTCTTCCACCAACGGAAGTTAATTTCCCAGTAATAATGCAAAAACTTCTCCCATCATAAAAATTGAATGTTCTACTGGTTTTTGCATCCAGTAGAACATTCCATTTCTATGTGAGGACAAGTTTCAGCGATAGATTATCTTCCACGGGTGTGGTTATAGAGAAATACCATTCACTATTTGTTCATGGAAACTAACTGGATCACAGAGGGAAGAATACAATCAACAGAAATATTACAAAATGATTTATATCAATTCTATTTTTTATAATATAAAAATCTATTTGGGTTAATAATTTGATATGAAATTGATTTTTGTTTATGGTACTTTTTTTCTGTTCTCTTTTATCAATCATATCTTGGAGACTGACTGATTTTTTCTTTTTTTATATCTATCATTCTTTCTCTCTCACTTAAAGTAAAATTATATTGAGCATTCATACCAGCAGGCTTAAATCATACACAACAAAACCTATGTTTATGCTGTGTGTGTTTGCAAATAATAGTTATAATTACAACAGTGTATGGAAACTTTCAGTTTTCTCAGATAAACTATTTTAATCATCTTACTTTAAAGATTTTCTGTTTTCTTTTTTATTACTAAAAAAGATACATTTAAAATTGTTTTGTTAAGATTCGTGCAACATTTACCATTGATAATTACAGTTGAAATTCAAGCATTTCAATCTTCTTTTTTTTCCTCTCATTTTTTGCTTTTTTTCTTGTTGTTTTAGACATAGATATACTTTTTGCTTTTAATCTTTTCTGAGTTCTATTTAGTCATCAAGATTAAATTCATAGCCGAGAGTCAATTGCAATAGATATCTTCAACTTCATTTAAAAAAAAAAGTATTAGAATAATAAGTTTCAAAATATCACATAAACAAGTTTGATAATATTAATAATAATAAATTAAAAACTGTAAATAAGAAATATGTGAAAATGTTTTTCTTTGGTTCAAGTTAAGATGAAATATTTTGAAAAAAAAAATGTTGTCTTTTCTATTAAAACGTAGGTTTGCCTAGAGTAAAATCTTTATTAGAAAATTGATTTCATTTCTTTCCTTTTTTTCTCTTTTATTTATTTATTTGAGAATAAAGTTATCATTTTTACAACCATTGTATTTCAGATAAAGTGGTCCAAATTTTAAAATATGATAAAAGTTAAAAATGCCCTTTATAACGTAGAGAAAAGAAAAAGAAATTAATCCAAATGCTAACAGATTCAATGAGTATTTTAGCAGCACAAGCAGTTGTACAAGTTGTAGTAGTGGTAGTAGTAATAATAATAATAATACCAATAATAAGCTCAATCGCTGTGGAATAGAGTTATGTCTTTCCAGTGTAGATATCCAGTAGCAAGTAATAATTCATAGATTTTGGGAGAATTCAAAAATATGATTTACATTTTTTCTGTTCTATGATTGCTTGATCCTGTGGATCCTTCAGTATAAATGAGATCACTCAAATCTTTGCAAACATACCCCAATAGACATTAGCAGCGGCGGTGGAGCATTGGTAAGAGCTCGGGCTCTGAAATCGTATTACGCAAGTTCAAATCCCAGTCAAACAATTACTTTCACTTTAGCAGCCTTGGTAGTACTGTAATGTTCCTGAGGACCCTTTCATCACGTTGTGTTCCTCACCAGGCAAACCATTTTAGAAAAGAAAGACCAACACCAAAACTTTCTTAGAAGA
>JAUZSX010292993.1:0-13964 GCA_034780655.1 Idiosepius hallami
ATGTTTAAAAAAGAATTAAAAAGTTGAAAGCTTAGAAACGTTAAACAATAAACAATCATTGTTTACGTTTTCGGTTAGATTCTCGAATATTTTATTTTAAAGAATTAAACAAAATATTAACTAAAAATATTTCGATATCTTTTAGAAAATATAATTTTTAACAAGTCCTTTTTTTACTTTAAACAATTTTGCTCGAGTTTAAATTTAAAACATTTTGAAAATTGCCGTATTTAAATTTCATTTTTTTAAACGCGTTTTTTTTATTAAATATTTTTTTTTCCAATTTTATTCAAATAAAAAAATATTTTGCTGAATTGATTTTAAAAATGCAAACAAAACTTTGACTATACGCCGAATTGTCCCGACACCGAATCGGCTACGCCAAATCGTCTCTACGCCGAATCGTCTCTACGCCGAATCGGCTACGCCGAATGATGCCAAACCCACATTTTTAGGCCCAAGGAAACCAATGCTGGTAGTTATAAAAAATTCTCAGATGTGTATAAAACGGCCATATTGGAATTTCATCTTCTTTCATTAATAAAATAATCCACCATATGGATAAAAAACTTAATAACTCTGGCAGTTAGTTAGGAACTAAATCTGTTATTTTTATTGAAATGCCTTTTAACTGTAAACTTTGAATGTTTGTGCAACCATCTTAAACACAATGATATGTTTGAGCATTGTCTATGCATCATCATCATCATCAATATCATTTTTAACATCTTTCATGCATCAAAACTTCAGAATCTTCATTGTTTTCGCACTGGCTGCTGCTCTGACATGTCAGTACAGACTAAGTCTTTAGTCTACAGAAACATCTACCTGAAAAACATTTTTAAGGGGGCTCAGTTGTGAAATCTGCAGGGCAATGTCTGCTTGTGCCCATACCCTACTTGGACATGGACTGCAAAGTATGAGTAGATATGTGCATAGAGAGCTTGCTTGTGGTGTGTGCATTTCAGGATTTGCCTTGTCATGGTAGGGCACATACACACCTGCTTCCACCCAGGCATCATCATGCCTGAGTTCTCCATGGAGCCATTAAGCGCTCTGAGGACAGCCGTTATGACATGCAGCTAACCCATTCTGTGAATAATCAATTGTTTCAAGTCAGGACTGGAATCTAGGAGCTTCACAACCTTTTGATATTGAGCCATATCAAAAGTAATGGCCGTAGGTTGATCTCCTCAAATTGTCAACATCTTTAGCTGATTCGCTTGTACGTTCACAGTTAGCAGAGATGACCACTCATATGGTCAGGGAGTAGTGGCAATGCTCCAACCTGAGTCAAGGGAATTTTTTCAGATAGCAGTGAGTTGTATCCTGTCCAGCTTGGAATCTTGCAGGAGGTTTATAGAAGATTCATAATGAATCAAGCAGATGCAGCAGTATCAGATCTAAATTACTGATTTGAATATGTGATATAAAAGTAATTTTTTTAAGAACAGCTGAATTATGAATCTATAAATGATACATATTTTTCATTACAAAATGTTGCAATAAAACAAACATATTAAGTCAGTTTGGATACAGGTATGCATCTAAGGGCTAATGTTAAAAATGTTTTGGCTTTATAACTACCATCATTTTCTTCCTTGACGCTGAAAACGTAGGTTTAGCTGTTAAAAATCAGTGTTCCAGCTTATTTAAATTTAATTAAATTATCAATTTAAATCCAGCCAGAATCCAAAGGGAAGCAAAGGAAATAAATAAATCGAATATGAAAATGTTTGACGATAGAAAAGTCCGACAATGTAAGTAATTACACCCAGAAGGTTAGAATATTCAACTGTGGATAACAATATCCAGGAAGAGGTCAATGCTTATTCATCTAACAAGCAAATCCCTCCCTCAGCAACATCAAGTGTCAATAGCAGTGGCAAAATGGAGTAAACTAAACTTGGTGTTTGATAATATTTTCCAGTTACACTTTCTGATTAGTGCAAACCTCGTCACCCCTCTATAAATAATAAATGAGATAAACCATGCGCTCATACACTATTAAGGGGATGAGGAAGGAAAAGGAAAGAGGTCTCAGTAGACCAAAAATAATTTAACATTTTATAACTACCTCCATTGGTTTTCTTGGCCCTGAAAATGTGGGTTTAGCAGTTAAAATCAGTGTTCTAGCTTATTTAGAAGCCGAGATATTACAAAATTTACATCTTAGGGTGGTCATTTTTAAAATCCAATATGGGCGCCATATACGCAAACATTTATTTTCTGATTCTTGAGGCAATAAGCTTTCCAAAAATCTATAGGTTTGCAAATCTCCAAAAAGTTCCCAGAAAATTACATTAAGAACCTGACTATTAGTAGAAAATATACACTCAGTTTCCCAATACTGGCAAACAGCAATTAAGTATCGTTATTAACGACTGTTCTTTTCTTCCCTCCAACCCAATCTTGGTAAGTCAAATCAATTTCACAATTTTCAAAACAGCATCGATTGAGACAAGCCACTACACCTGCTTGTACTTACTTTCTAATATTGACATAGAGGAACACACGTGGGGTGTGTTAATGTGCACAAAGACACTTATTAGACAATACACACCTGAACCATTAATCGCTTTCTTACAATAAGTACTTTGTTTGCACATTATCTGTGTTTACTTTGTGCTGACTATCCTGTAAAGTGCTGGTGCCACGGGCTAAGCAAAATAAACTCACTCTTGTCAAATATGAATTACTTTCAGAACTTTCAGGCTTTGTTAGGTGAACACTCAGGTTTAAAAGAGGTGACAAAAGATCATGTCTGAAGTAAGAATTAATATTGCATCTAAAGTAATGAGCCTGAGATATAGAGATATAGAGACTATGATTTCACTTTAGTGAAAATTGTAAAAGGTTATTTAAAATAATGTTCAAAATATAAACAATAATAAAATCCATTTTAAAATAAGAATATAAAATAGAGAACAGAAATTCATAATTGGAAGTTCATTGTAGAGAGTGGACAAGTGTATAGACTCGTATTCAAATCCTGGTCACTTCGTAACCGGCACATTTTGGATAATTACCTTGGAAAAGTATGAAGTCTTTTATTCTTGTTAACAAGTTATTAGAGTATAGTAACTGCTATATTCAGTATAGCTGACCGAATAAATAATTTTAACAACGTTGGAGTAGATATTGCTGTTTATTTTTTCTAAGCACAGAAGATACGAAGAAACGTTTTTGAAATAAAAATAAATGAATAATTAACAAACGAAGAAGCGTTTATTAGATTTAAGGAAAAGCAATTCATTTTCAAACATGAAGCGTTTTTGAAAAATATTTTCATTAACAAGTGTTAGAATAATAAAAAAATAAAAAATTGAATGTAACTTTTTTTTATTATAAAAAGAAACCAGAAAAAGGAAAAATGTTTATACTTCAGAAAAAACATAATAGTTATATAAAAATTATTCGGACCGCTAAAATTTCAATGTGTACGATACAGTTATTTTTTTTATTTTATTTCATAGGCTTCTTTAACTAAGTGAAAAAAACATTAGAAATTAATCTTTCTTTCTAAAAGCAACGATGTATGTGGGTTTGTGACAAATTCTTCTCAACCTATCTTTTTCGTTAACCTAGGGCCAAAATTCTTAATTTTAGTCTAAAATGAAAGACAATATTTTATTCTTCTTCATGGGAGGATTCATTTTTTTCTCTCTCTAAAAAAATTTCGTTCATAAATACGAAAATTACCAAATTTAATTTTTACGAAAATCAACTTTAGACATTTTTTTTAATTATTCTAAATTCTTGTCGGTAATAGCGGCATCATTTTAAACACGCGAAAACAAATGCCACAGAGATCAAATTTTATTCTTTTCAATAAATTCAAGGGTATTTTTCTATGAAAAATATTTTTTATTTCTTTCTTCACATTTTTTTTTAAAACATAATATGCTAATAAAAAAAAATCAAACTGGATTTTTTTCTAAAATGAAATTTAAAGAAAAAGCCAAAAATGTTTTATAAATTTATCTACGGTAAGAGCGGAATTTTTGCATTAATAATTGTAATATATTTTTAAAAGTTTATTTAATCAAATTTTTTCATTTTTATTTTTTTTTTCTAAAACTGGTCGTACTTTAATTAAACACATTTCTATTTAGAATAAATAAATCAAATGTTTTATTTATTTAGAGGACTTATTTTTATCTATCTATCTATCTATCTATCTATCTATCTATCTATCTATCTATCTATCTATCTATCATATCAAATTTTGACAAATATGATAAAATAACTTCTAAAAGAGGTGTTTTAGGCCTAAAAGAGTCCCTGGGGCACAACCAAAAGTTATTCCGATGTACAAACGATTGACATTACATAAAAATCAATTTAGTTACAATTTGAAATTTTACGTCAGTCGTGTAACGATTAATTTTGGTGGTTGTGCATTTTAGACCCGGAAAATAGCCTGTAACTCTTGCAATACTAAAAGGGAAAGGCTCGATTTTTAAAAAAAAGTAATTTTATCTTTTAATGTGGATAAGTTCAGCCAGCAGTATGATGATATCCATGGTTAATTGTTAAATTTATTTTAGTAGGGCTAAACCGTGAACACGCACACGAAAATACAAAAACTATTTAAACGAATTTTACGTCAAAATAGGAAGCTTTTTAATTTTTTTTATAGATTCTATATAAAAAATAAACAATGAAAATAATTTTGAAATGAATTAAAAATTCCGCACAATTCTTTAATATGATAATTAAGGATCATCTGTTGGTGTTAGGTTTAGAAGTGAAAACTACTTTTCTTGTACAATAACTTTTTTTCATGCATTTCTTTAATAATAAAATAAATAAATAAATAAAAACAAAGGTCTGTACTTTTTTGAGATACATGTTAAAATACTGGGGTGTTAAAAGTTTGATAAATGTGAGATGGAATTTTTAAAATAAATAATTTATATCCCCCTTGGAAAGAAATTGAAAAAAAAAATGAAATTAAAAACTATTTTGGACATAATTTTAAAAATTGTTTAAGAATAGGCGATATTAAAATTTTTGAATTATAACGCATTTTATTACGTAAAAAACTCATCATGACACATTTCTATCCCCCCCACCCCCAAAAAAGGTTTAAACAAATCTTTATCATTTATTAAATAAAAATTATTACTCAAAAGTATGAGAATAATCAAAAGTAAATTTATTTACTAATACATAATGTCATCACTGTGTTAATCAAGAGGGTTTATAATTTACATTTCCTGTCACAGTTAATGAAGGGTGTGGGGAAGTCTTGTTTCTAAAAACTGTGAGTTTCTGCAGAGTCAATCTTGGAACATGTGTCCACGCATAATCGTTGAGTAGAATTGGACCATGTAGATTCACTAAAGCAGGTTTTTTTTGCAAGCAAGCGTGTATTTCGGCAGGAGGATTGCTGTAGATCTCTGCTGTAATACTCTGATTTGGTTCAGGTTCAGCTTGAAGATTTTGCCAATTTTCCGAAATCAAAGGAACACTCCAGTTTTAAAGTTCTTGAATGTATACGAGAGTGTTGTTGCAAAATGAATCGAGAACAAGGTTGGAACTAGAATATCATTCTGTTTAGCCCCATTGTCGATGGCAATGCCCTCTAATACTGTATCATTTAATTAGAGATGTGCTTTCCTGTTGTCATGCAGTTGTCTAAGCATATTTACGAATATATATAATTTTTTGTTCTCATGATCCAAAACTTTTTTGATTATTTCTGCCGTCTTCGTGAGTGCAGCGATCTGTAAGATATTTTATTCCTCCATTGACCTTGATGTCCAGCAGTCTTCCTGTCAGATCTTAAGAATGTTCCTAATGCTTCAATGATGATTAGTATTATTTTTATTTCTTATTTATTTATTCATTTTTACCTTTCGGTTCTTTCCTTGCTTCATTTCTTCATTCTTTTTTCTTAAGTCTGGTTTTATTTAACAAGATCTGATAATAAGTATTTAAATCTGTCGTTGTTTGTATAATCGAAATCTGAGAGAGCAGTCCCATCTGTGCATTACATGGTTGTAAAGAGGGAACTTAAAACCGTAGTAACGAGACAAAGCCCTGATTCATCATTAGCTTGCTCTCCCAAAGTTAAATGTCATGTCCCTTGTATATTTAATGGTTTTCAAGTGTTTCTCAGCATTGACATAGCGGTCAGTCGTTGGCCACTTTTAGAGTGCTTTTTTCATCGCTCATCGGAAATATTGAATAGAGTATTAGAAGTACATTAACTACCGGTGAAACAGACTTAAAGAACATCTCGTTGGATCGATGACAGAGACAACCATGTTTCATTCTTTTTCTAAAGTTTATAGCAAAGATTGACCTCATGTCACCAAAAGACATAATTATTAGGTAAAAACAAAGCAGATTATTTTTTAAAAAATAGAAAAAAAAGGTTAAAAGAAAAAGCAAAACAAAATTCATCAAATAAAATAATTTTCTGTAATATTTTCGTTTCTTAATTCGATAATAAAAAACAAGAGTCAAGTTGCAATTTGTTTAGATTTAAATGTGTTCTTTTTTTGAAATAATCAAATTACGTTTATGAATCCGTCTTAAATATTATTACTAAAATTACAACCACATTTACTATTAAAACCAATAGTAGTAAAGATGATAATCATGAAAAATAAAATAATTCTACTTTGTAGATAGTGTGTATTAAGTTTAGTCTGATTGACTACAGGTTGCCGAATTCCGATCTAAATCAATAAAATCGCGATAAAAAATATTAAATAATAATCTCTTATGATATAATAATCAACAGTGTGTATTTATTTTTGTCTATTTGGATGTATAGTGTCACGGTATGAAAATTAAAAAAGAAAACTTGTAGCCTACATGGAGACATTATTATAACAGAGATGGATATAAAAAAGTTGCAAGCATATCAACTCATGAATTTCGTATTCAGTAATTTGAAATATTCATTTGAAATATTTTCATTAAATGTGAAAGTACTGCTCTGTTAGTAGGGCCTCAGACTTTCGCTTTTTATCTTCTGAGAGCAACACGATACATTCAAATAAAAAGATACTGTCTTAATCATAAGAGACATAAATTAATACTAGAAGTATTACCCGGCTTCACCCGGTGCCGGGGACTTGCTACAAATATTTTTTTCAAAAACTCTTCTCTGTTATTTATTTACTTGTTTATTTTTAATTCAACGTATCCTATTAAATAGAAAGACTGTGCCATACATATGCAAATTCTAGGAATAATTTTTAAAATAAAACTATCACAGTTTTTTCTTAAGAGATCTACGTATAAACATGTTTTTTTTCTTTTATTTTTTTGTTTAATAGAGAAGTGACATTTAATTTTTTTAAATAACTATTTTTATTATTTGAACAAAACTTGTTAAAGGAATTTTTTTTTTCGATAATGCTTCTTTGTATTTTCTCTGTGTGTGTGTTTTTTTTTTAAAGATTTTTAAGCAAAAATCGCCACTCCTAAAAATGCTAAAAGGATTTATAGGATCAAATTGCATTGAAGACACCAGTTTTTGTCAGATCACCGAAGCTAAGCAAAGTCGAGCCTGGATTAGCGAGCATTTAAGAATACCAGTGTTCACAGTTCAATTTCTTATTTTCTTCTGGAAATGTAGTGTCTGCTTGATCAAGCCACGCGCATGCCTGGAAATTCAAAACCAGATGTAAGACCCATCCAAATGCGATTAGATTTTAATAGTATGTTAGATATGATGATCAAAAGTACGTTTTTGAATAATTACTTTTATGCAAATAATCGCAGTAAGAAATAAAATTACCCTCTATCTAAATTCCAGAGAAGTAGGCTAAAAATCATACTATTCTACCAATCTGCATTAACATTTTGTCCTTTTCCCTTGTAAACCTCAACTACAACTAAGAACTACTACCCTTGTTTCACTCACAGTTCTTTTCTCTTATTCTCTGACTAATCCCTGACCTGCAAGCAACAAAAGCTAGTCAGTATCCCCTGAGATCCCAGACCAACAACAAGTGTTTACTGCCATAGGACAGTTCACTCGACTCGAGGTACTCACTCCATTATGTAGATAAATAAAGATATGTTGATTCTTTTAACAGTTAATATTTTCATTCCTTATTATTAAACCAAGCAATAAATAAAAAATATAATTTTACAAAACTCACTATTTTTGATCCTTTTTTTTAAACAATAAAAAAACCCTACACAATAATTAACGGATGGAAATCAAAATAGTTTTAAGTGTTTGTGGCAGTAAAATTGTTGTAGTTATTTGCGTTCGATATTTTTTTCAATGAAAAAAAAAAAAATTCCAAGTCCCACCATCAAATCATAACCAAAAAAAAAAAAAATGACAGTAGAGGTTCGTTCGAATAGAACTCTTGTTTTAAAACAAAATTATTTCCCCGGACAAGGAAATTATATGATCGTGTATGTCCGTATGCCAATCAGTAACATTTTCTTAAGTACTATTAATCAATAATGTATTAAAGAAAATAGTATTTAATGGTCTTCACTTGATCACCTTTACAACATGTTTTGAAATTTTTGAATTTTTAAAAATAAGATATCAAATTAGAGATTACAGCACAATTTAAAACACCGATTAAGATGTAAAAAGATAATAAACCCCAGCCGATGTTTGTACTGTCCGAAGGTTCTTTTTATATAATTAGTTTATTTAATTTTTGCCTCAGTTTGTTTGTTGAATTCAGCATAAAAAAAAGATATAGAAATTTTCTTAAGTATCATCTTCATTATATTGACATAAGAGGATCATTATTTACTCATTTAATCACTCACTGATCACTCTAGTGTTAAACTCATTAAATAAATACACCATATGTCAAGCGAAGCATTTCATTAGTTAAAGTAAAAATCTCTGAAATTCTAAATATCAGCTTCCAAGCGTTCAAATGAATCATGTTTTTGCGAACATTCTTTCTTTTTATTATTCAAGATTTTTTTTAAAAAGACTTTCTAGATTTCTTTGTAGTTTTTTAAAATTTTATTTCCTCTTGTTGTTTCAACAATTATTTCTTTTAAGTTTTTCCTTTCCCTTCTTTCATTCATTTAATTTTGCTTTTAATAGCACAACTCTCTTAAAAAAAGTACATTATAACTATTCATTACATGTATTTGCTGCCTTTTAACTAGTAATTCATTTATATTAGCCTCGGTCACAAATACTATTCTGGCATTTAAAAAAAAACTGCAACACTCATATGCATAAAAATTAGGAAATCTAAGAATGAAAAAAAATATTAAATGAAAATATAAAATAGTTTCCCTAAAAAGATATGTATTTATAATATATCAGATCCTGAGAAATAGGATATAAGTATGAATAAAGGTGGACATTGCCATTAAAGTTATAGATGATTAGAAAAGATCTAAATATTAACCGAGAAAAGAATATTGAAAAAATATGACTTGCTGAAGAAACGTATCGTACAGATTGCGATTCGTTCATTGTTCTAGCAATATTGGTATAATATTTGGAGCATATTTGAAAAGCTAAAAATTAAAAATAAAATAGATTAAATTTAATATTTAATTTCAAAGATATGAGATGAAAATTTTTACCTCAGCCAATAATCAACAAATTTGATTTAAATGATCAAAAGTGCAAGTAAAATACATGTTTATTCAATATATTTTTTATAGAAAATTTGAAAACTTGAAAAGTTGCAATATGTTTTATTTTCTGCTTAAATGATAAAAAAGAATTAGTTTGAATTAATCACCTGTATCGTATATGATTTAATATAGAATAAAATACTTTGAAGGCTTAAATGGTAATTAAAAATATTCAAAACCTCAGTCATTTGAAGATAATGTCAGTGTTTTGTATTTTGTATTTAGGACTAAATCAGAATATATGAAGATAAAAGAAGAAAATTGCAAAGATTAATAGTTTATAGTGGATGAATATATCTTATAGAATTTTGTTAAACATAGAAATTTTATACTTTTTGGTGAGAAACTGTGTATATTCGTTTCCGTTTCAAAGATCAAGCTTTTTTCTTCATTGCAAAGTCTATATAAATTTATGACTGTTCCACTCTGACAATACCTTGGGATTCACTATTTTCTCTCCGTCCAAGTGAATGAATGTATATTATATGAACTTTGCAATGGAGAAAAAAGGCTGATCTTTGAACTATCATATGTTTCTGATTAAAAAACAAGATGTTAAACTATTCATTCAATAAAAAAGTGGAATTGTTATTGCATTTTTATTGGGAACTCTTTTTGAGATGAGGCTTCATAATCTTTGTATTAATTATATTGTGTAGTTTTGTCCTCATCTTGGTGTTTTTTTGTTTTTCTCGCTACATTTCGGTCAACTTTACCTCTGACCGTCTTTGAGCAAGTAACTCTCTGAAGTTGGCCAAAACTAAAAAAAAGATGAAGGAAAAAGTCTACAATGCAATTAATATCAAGTGGAATTGTTGTTTTATACTGTAGATTTTTTTCTTGAATTAACATAAATACATTGGAACAATTGAAAAAAACATTTTACTAGCAAACTTTCAACTAGTATTCTACATTTTAAGTATTGTTTTAAAGACCTTTTAAATACAAAACCTGGACACCTCATCCAACAAAATTAGCTCTAGACATGAGAAAAAATATTTGAGAGATTCAATTTTGAAGGTATTGTTTTTATAATAAAAAAAAACTTATCTCCATGTGATTGATTTTATTTCATGTTCTTTCATATACAGACGTATATTAGCTGTTGATTTTATCTTGATACCAAGATAACATACAAACACGCACACACTGTATCTTAATTCGACCGCTGATATAGTCGATAAGCCAATCATGCCTCTTCTTAGATTGACAGGTGATCAAACATGCTTGGTCTTCTCGTATTCAATTGCCCACGGCTGTTCCACTCTGACAATACCTTGGGCATTCTCTGTTTTCTCTCCATCCAAGTGAATAACTCCAGTTTGGGTATATTATTCTCCGTTTGTTCGCATCATCCAACCAACAAAATTAAGAGAAAAAAAGAGAAAAAACAAAGCACCAGATATCTTCGTTTTCAAAAATCGCAATATTAATTTTCAATGCCTAGATATATCCAAAATGTTTTGTCAAGATATTTCAAATTTTCTTTTTTTTATGTCCCAGCCAAAACACATCTCCTAAATATTGTGAAATTTTCTGCACTAGATTTGACATTATTTTCTTAAGACTTGTGGAATCCTTTATTTCTCCTAAGCATAATACGACTCTTAATAACGGAGTTTGACGGCATATAAACCTTCACTGACTATACTTATTTAGAACAGAGTTTAAGCTGCAAATTTCAACGGAGTAATAATCAACCCGATTAACTTCGTTACGCATTAACATTTTTAGACGGTTTGATAATATTTTTTGAATTTCTAAATTAGAAAAGCCAAGGTAAAAACAAGAAAAAAGGAAGCTAAAAGAAAAAAAGAAAATAGCGGAAGAGAAAAATAAACAGAAAAGGAAAGAAAGGTGAGTAAAGAAAACGATTGGAAAAAAGAAAAGATCGATCGGAGAAAGAGGAAGAATAACAAAAATGAAGGCTGAAAAAAAGAAGAGAAAGAAGTTAAAAGAAAGTTGGTAAAAGAAAGTAAATAATTTGAAATCACACGGAATTAAGATGATTTTTTATAAATATTCTGTTTGAAACATTCATCTTTCCTTTCTTTAAAGACAGTGTATGAGATAGTGTAAATTTAAAGAGAGAAAAATAGGAGAATAGAGAATGAGTATGTGTGTTTGTGCTCGAAAAAGAAATGTGCAAAAGAGATAAAGAGAGACAGAAAGTGTGTGTCTGTGTGCATGTGTGATATAGATGTATTGTGTGTAAATGCTGTATGTGTGCGTGAAAAGAGGGGAGTGTGTGTGTGTGTGTGAGAGAGAGAGAGAGAGAGAGAGATGTAGACAGAGGGAGAGAAAAACTGACAGAAGTGAAATTGGTTTTATTGCTAGAAGTGATTAATGATCTTCTCCCGAGGGAAAAGGGGTACCATGTGGGGGAGGAGCAGTATTTTTGGGGAGAATGAACAGGTGGGAGGAGGAGGAAGGGCGGGAAGGAATTAAGAGCGAAGAGTCTTTAAGAAAAGAACACACACAAATCCACATACAGAAAGCGAAAGACTTAGAAAGATAAAAAATGAGACGGAGGAAGTAGAGACGGGGAAAAGAAAAGCACCCTCACAAACAAGCCCATGCACAAAACGGGGTCCCACAGGCATTTTCTCCCAAGTTCTTAATAGCCTTCAAACCGAAGCCATGACATTTCTACGGTCGCTACCTTCATGTCATCCTAAACGAGGTAAACGATGGTCAAGGTTTAGAGAAATGAGGAATTGATTTTGCATTTCAAGCCCCCTGTCTTATACACATTTATTACACACCCAACCCTGTCGCCTTAATGACTGTGGTTTCATCGGTAGTGAGTGAGGCCCTGGGAACTGCTTAAGGGTTGGAACTGTGGTTATAAGAATTTGTGGTCCACGGCGGAGTAGAAAGGGAAGCCAATTGGGTTTTGAGCTCATTATGAAGAACTTTCTTAATGAGGCTCATAATTAGTATTGTGATGTTTAGTTTTATGGGGATACATTTAAAGTGGCCAGGATTGTAGGCACGAAACAGACATTTCTTCAGTTTAAAAATTCGAAATAATAATGAAAAATATAGATGAATAATTATGATAAATAAATTAATAGCTTATTGCATGAATAAAAATTAAAGCTGCCATTCTGAAGCAATACTCATCATGTTCGCTCTTGTCAAATATTTGTCTTACAATTGACAAAAAAAATTAATTGTTGTAAAACTTAGAGTGGAAGGAATGGCCAATGCATAAATAAATTCAATAAGAATTCATTTTCATAATTATAGTTATTTTCATTTCTTGAGATGAGGCATCGAAATTTAGGTATTAACTTTTATTATTCGGACTTTTGTCCTCATCTTAGTAGGTATTTTTTGATGTTACTACACTACGTTTCGGCCTAGTGTCCCTCAGGCCTTCTTCAGGTGTTTCTCAACCGCAACCACAGTTAGGGATGCTGGGTCTCTCGTCATCGAATCCTCAGTAATCATTGGCTTCCGTAGTTGTTGTCTATCGCACCGCACCGCGTTATTGTGACCAAGTCCGAATAATAAAAAAGTTAATACCTAAATTTCGATGCCTCATCTCAAAAAATAAAAATAACTATAATTAGATAATGTCTTGTATAGATAGGATGTGTTTTGAACTGATTCTCTGGAACTAAAATACAGGGCCATTAGGGTTCACTCCTACAAGGTTCTGTAATGCATTCTTACCTTCCTGGCATTCCTCCGACTTTTTGTATTTGTCCCAAAAGCTTTGCCAACAACGCGCGACAAGGATTTGCCGAGGAAGGTCATGCCGAGGGTGGGTCTGATTCTGTCTAGAATTGTTTTGATCTGAGTCTTGCTGCTGGTGCTGCCCAGTTCCAGATGGCTGTGGAGATCGTTGGAAAAAGTGGCAATGCCCACTTGATAGTGCAGGGGGGACAGATGAAAGAAATTGATAAGTTGTTGCACAAAAATAAGCTCTTCTGAGAAATCCGTTCCTTTAAGACTTGATGAGTCATCAACCAAAAACAGAAGGTCGGTTGCTGGAAGCGAGCATTCTAGACATACAGGAACTGAAAATTAAATGCAATATACATATTCCACTAAACACACTAAGAAATACTGATAAACACATAAAGAAAGAGAACATTCTAGCATACGTCTCCACACACAACAAAAAATAACCCGGAATTATTTACAGAAATAACAAAACACTTAAATTTACTTAACAAGAATGAAAAAATTAAAGGCATACTCGATACAACCAAAATAATAAAAAGCAAACACCAACCTTGGAACCTGAAAAATCTACTAGTAAGATCTAAATTTGAACAACACACAACAAAAGGAGTAACCAAATGCAACAAAAGTAGATGCGGCGTTTGTCAAATAATTATTGAAGGTAA
>JAUZSX010293004.1:0-13964 GCA_034780655.1 Idiosepius hallami
AAGAAAAAGAAGAAGAAGAAGAAGAAGAAAAAGAAGAAGAAGAAGAAGAAGAAGAAAAAGAAGAAGAAGAAGAAGAAGAAGAAGAAGCAGAAGAAGAAGAAGAAGAAGAAGAAGAAGAAGAAGAAGAAACGTACCGGAGAAGAAATGGAAAAATAAAAGTAAGACAAAATTAAAGAAAATAAGAGGAGGAAAAAAAAAGGAAATGAAAAAAAGAAACATGAAAATGAAAAAGGGAAAGAATCAGACCAAAGAAATAAACAAGAGATAAAACAGGAATGAAGCGGCTAAATAGAGACAGAGGAATTAAAAGAAGGAAAAACAGACAAACTTGAGAGAAAAGCAAGAGAAAAGAAAAATTAAGCAGAAAAGAGAGAAGAGAAGCATGAAGAAGAAGAAGAAGAAGAAGAAGAAGAAGAAGAAGAACGAATGATAAATCAATAGAACATAAATTTACAGTTAAATAAAATAGGAGAATGAAAGAAAGAATAAAATACAAAAGTAAAAGAAGAAGAAATTGAAAAATAAGAAATATATTAGTAATGAAAGATGTGTGTATTAATTCATTTTTTCCTCGTCTTTCCTAGTTGCTGTTTCATGATGTTTTTGTCAACTTGTACTTTCTTCTTCCTCGTGTGATTCACCGTGACCACGAAGACTAGACTAGAGTTAGCCGAAATGTCGTGAAGGAATAACTATAAAATATTTGCAAAAATAAATTATAAAATTGATTAAGAAGCCTCATCTCCCAGAATTTTCAAATAAATACAATTACAAATTTCCTTATATAATGAGTATATTAATGAAATCGCAATGGGCCTATTTAAAGGCCTGCGCGAAGTGTCTGTAAGGACCAATACTGTATAGGAAAGTCCTTCAGACACCACTGAATAATAATAATAATAATAATAAATATTAATGAAAAGTGCATGAAAATATAGACAAAAACAGCTGAGGAGGATAAAGAAAATACGAGAACTGAAAAAGAATTTTACATAAAGGGATCTTGCTTCAAACATTCTTATATATATATTTTTTATTTAGAAAAATATCAGCTTTAGGGGTTTTGGATTGATCCTTCATTTATTTAATTAAATAAAGAAATCTATCTTTTTACTTTTAGATTCAGAGCTCTTGCATTATTACATTGTATATTTGATTAAATAAAGCATATTTTAGTTTTGATCAAGAGGAGAATATCAGTAGTAAATTTCTTTTTTATTTTAACTTTTTTACATTCTTGGTTCTTCCATAGATCCCTTGTAAAATGGATTAAAATACATATTTTTATTAAGTTTAATAAAAATAAACAGCCTCAACTAAAAGAGTTTTTTTTTTAATTCTAGATTTATTTTATGCATTGATTATTTTTAGATTTGATTAAATGAAGAAAATTTCTATTCTTATGATAGTTTGGACTGAATAAACATAACTATTATTGGGTATTTTATTGTTAAACAAACCTTTTGATTTCAGGCTTAAACATTTATCCTTTATATATTCAATTAAAAACATTATATTTTTTATATAGATCAGTAAAAGTAGCTTATTTTCTAAAAAGTTATTGTTAGCTTTTAAAATTTTACAGTTATTTTTTAGTGAAGAAATACTAAAACGCGATATTCTTTGCCCCGGAATTTATTTATCTACACAGTAACAACAATCTTCAATGTATTTTTACAACGATGAAGTAGGACGTTCATGATCTAGTCTTTAACATCCTTTGAATCTCACATCTAGGTTGCTAAACTGAAATTGACAAACCCATTATCAACTTCGTAAACGTTTTACAGGAGTTGGTGAATTTTAATCGGTTCAATTTTTTTCTGAATGGAGGAGTTTAATCACGCATCTCTATTTTTGACAAAAAGTCATGACAAGTTAAATTTTTATTTAGAATCTTACAACGTCAATATCTGCAAATGAGAAATTAAATTTTCAGGTCATGAATGAATTATTTATTTACCATAACAATGCTATTTACAATTGCCTCTGGTCCATTCGGGGGGAATGAAAATATAGGAGGCATTACTTTTGGAACGTCTATTGTCTACGTGTCCTTCAGGTTATATATTAGAATCCGGCTAACAATCCTCTTCTGTAAAAAGAGAGAAAGTTTCACTAACCATAATGATGGCGGATGTTTTCATCGTAGCCCTATGTCCCCTATGTATAATTAAAAAGCCCATGTCTTCTATTTATAATTAAAAAGGTTAAAACAAACAAACATTGTATATGTAATTATTAAACTTCTTCAATTAACCAACTTAGAAACCTTCATATGGCTAGAGAGAGCTTTCACAGAACTTCAAATCTAACCTTTTATTCGATACGTTATCATAACAAATATAAGGACAATAGTCGGAATATTCTATAGACATATGTTCCAGTTCTCTCAAAATAAATTCTCTAAAAACGAAATATTATGAAGCTAACAATAATAAAGATGCATACAATCTGAACATTCAATGCACACATTTTTAAAATCTCTTCTTATTTTCTTTTGATCACTAATTTGACTTTGATTATAGATAAATAAATAAAAAAAACTATCAGAAAGATAAAAATCTTTTTCAAAACACATAATTATTAGATTAGTGAAAACAATCATAACACTGAAGTGACTTATACACTTAATCTAATGTCGGCAGAAAAAAAAAATACAAGAATGAATTATGAGATTGTCAATATTGTTGGTGAGTAAGATTTTAATGATGATTAAGATAAATATAGGATGGAAATGGAATAAAGGGTCTTTTGAAAATTGCTTTGTTCTATATTATTAGAAATACATCAAATAAGTACTTTTTTACGTAGTCATACCGTTTTATAATTCGTCCTCATTATTATCATCACCACCACCACCGTCATCATCATTATCATGTCATTAACACATCCACAACCATAATTATCACCACTGCCACCACCACCAGCATCATCACCACAGCCACCATCATCGTTACCCTCCACGCCAAAATCCATCATCCCTTCTTGAATCATCATCATCATCATCATCATCATCATCATCATCATCACTACCAACACCTTTATTATCATCATGTTATCATAGTCATCGTCTCATCAACACATCTACCACCATTACCATCACCAACTCCATCATCATAATCATCGTTACCCTCTACACCATCTTTTTCTAATCATCCATTTTTAATCATCATCATCATCATCATCCTCATCCTTACCACGACCACCATCATCATCATCCTCACCATGTCATCAGCACCACCATTATTATCACAACCACCACCATTATTATCACAACCACTATCATCACCATCATCATCATCATCACGACCACCAACACCACCACTACGATCATCACCGTAATCCCCATCATCACCATCATCATCATCATCATCATAATGACGATGATCATCATCATAATCATCATCATCATCATATCTGTTACCTTCCACACCGAAATTCATCAGCCCTTTCCTGAATCATTATCATCATCAGCATCATAATCATCAAGCCATCAACACATCAACCACATCATCATTATCATCATAATCACGATAATCATCATCATCATCATCATTAGCGTCATCCTCATCCTCATTATTTCGGCCATTTATTTTTCATCATCAGCATCATCAGCAATTTCTTAACCAGCCTTTTACATTTAATCATTATATTTTAAAATCATCAGCATCTTGTTTTCTCTCTTTTATCTTCATCAATATCATTAACTTTCCACTCTTCATCACCATCTTTACCAGCCTATTTCTAACTCCTTCCTCTTCATCATCATCATCACCATCCTCATCTTCCTCCTCTATCCCCTTCTTATCATCTTCCTCCTCGTTATCATCATCATCGAACTTTTTCAGAGCTATACACCATAAAATTAAAGTGTGTAATTTGATGGGAAGACTGCCCTGCTAGTTGCTCTTTATCCGTGACGTTGGTTAGTCCTTCCTGGCATCGGATAGCAGAATAGAGTAGCTTGCCAGACCCGTTTGCTAATGTGAAATCACGCAAACCAACCATTTTTAGCAATTTCAAAAAAGAAAATACCGTAAAACATACCGGAATAATAATGTATCCATCCATCGATCTATCTTACTATACATTCATCTGTCTACCCATATATCGATCCATTTATCTCTCTATCCATCAAACTATCTATCCATCTATCTATATATCCATTTAACTATCAATCCATCTATCCATCTAGTTATCGATCAATAAATTTCTCTATCTTTCGATACATACACTCAGATATATCGACATCTATCATATATATAATATATTTACTTGGTGAGCAGCACCAACCAAGTTTGGCACAAGGCCATTTTTTAGGGTGAATGCAGTGGTTTTGACTGGGATTTGAACTCGTGCACTACGATTCCCGAGCCCGAGCTTTTACCAAAGCTCCAACATTTATATATCGTGTTTTTTTATTATTCAAACACAGATTAGCATTTTTTTTTCTTAGTAGGAGCTTATTACATTGATATAGAAAGGCTTGAAAGTTAATCACCTTGGAAAATTCTATCATTATTTTTGCAAAATGAATTTGGTCGGCTGTGTCATGTGGCTTTTACTTTTTCCATAGCCTTCTCAATAAACCTTACAAGCATTTCTGGTATATTGAGCCTCTTTAGGCATTCGATTATCCAGGTTTATGGGACAGTGTTGTAAGCCGTTTTGTAATCTGGTTAACCGACCATTCATCACCAGACGATTCTCACCCGACTATTCATCACGTCCCATTAATCTTTAGAATTTTCATCTCGTGGACAATTCATCACCATGACATCGATAATTTTCATCACGCCAAAGAAAATAATTATATTTATTCATGCGATATTGTTAATCATGTAATTATCTTTTTATTATGTAAATTCTTATCCCAATTAATTATTTATATTATTTTTACGAAAGGTTATTAAACTCTATTTAGTAAATATCAGCCACTTTTTCAAACTTTTTAACAAATAATAAAAGTGATAAAAAGACTGTACACCTTGTAGTCAATTCAATGGACAGGTTTTTTCTTTATAATTCTTGCTTCCCTTAATATTTGCTGATCGGTGTAGTGTAAGCTCTGAGTCCCTCTTGTTCCTTTTCCACATTCTTTTTCTTTCTCCGTTATCTTATTTTGATGTTCGGATGCTCTACCGACTGACCCAGCAGTGCTATTTTTTTCTGTAATTAATCGTTAAAACTTGGATGCACAGATAGTTTTGTTGATAATGAGCAGTTAGTATAACTATTTTAAATAGTTCATTTTGTCAATTTATGTAAAAATCTTAGTTTGCAATGAAAACTAGTTAGAAAAAAAGATGTAACATTTAAAGGTAAAATGTGTCATGCTTGTTCTTGTTAATATTAACTTGGAGTCAAAATGAAGTTTACTAGAGATAGGACTCACATAGCAAAAAGTATGCTGTTATTTAAGTTTACTGTTCATTGGTTCTACGGGTAAGTATTTGGCTATGTATATTTCTTAAACCATTAATAAGTATTATCATTCGGCTGATGTTTGTGTTATATTTACTACTAAGACTGCTTTTCCTATGACGCGTAAGCATGTCCCACCATCACATCATATTAATTCAGATATTTATCAATATAAATGTAGTAACTTGATAAGACTGAGTTCCCTTCGCCTCGATTTCTGAATAAGGCAGAACCTACCGCTTAAAATTTCGCACTCTCCCCCAAGACGCATGAAACTAATCAATAAATCTGGATTTGCCATTGCCAAACATCTTATAAATAACAGAACCCGCGTCTCCGACTTTAGTGTTGTTGTTGAGCAGGAAGACCCGTTCGGGTTTGATCAGTATTCCTCTTGTTATAGGGCTTTCTTTTGCATTCTCGGACTATCTTGAGACTCCCTAGGGGTTAAATCTAATTTAGGATTGTTGTGGGTGAAACACACCCCATAATGAACTCTACCAATCACTATAAATGGGATCCATCTCGTCAAGCAACGAGAGAGAGACGATTTCAGCATTGCAGCAGGAGCCGCTATGCTGACAGGCCATGTTCCACTATTTGTGTACCTTTTGTTAATAAACCTTAATATTGTCTTCTACACGGTATGCAATGCCACACTCGACTAAACTAGACCACAACAAGTCGCGACACCAGGATAAGATTCGAACTCACAACAAGGATATTTATAGCCACTGGAAAGTTAGTGTGGGGAAGTGATTTTTCAGATCGAATGCTAATTGCATTCGATTGATCTTACCACGAACCGTAAATCAGCCTTGTGCAGTACCTGATATTCCTAAGTAGTCACCCACCTTAGTACTGAGCATGCTCTACGTTGCTTAACTTCGGTGATCCAACGGTAACAGGTGTATCCAACATGACTTCCTCGTTCTAAGTGTCGATCGTTTTTGTTTTGTTATACAATTTCATTCTCTTTTTCATCTTAAGGTACTCGAGTCTATTCAGATTCGGGCCCTCAAGGCTTCTTTTTATAAACAGAGTGCTTCTTAGGTCTAAATGTGATTAGTCTCCAGTTTCTTTTGTACATATTTTTTTTCATTTGATAATTTTATTTTAATTCGATTTTTTTTGCACGAATCTTTTGTCATGTTTTTTTTTAATATAAAATTTTCATACTTTTATAAATGCTATTTGTTCCCCCTTTCATAAATCCTGAACAAGCTTGATAACTAGGGGCAAAACCGGGAGCTTTCTAGTTTTTAGATTTTTTATGATTAATTTCAAATAAATCATGCCTTGGTTGAAAAAACATCCAAGTCGGAGTCCGCGAGTTCAAATCCAAGTCGTTCCGTTTACATGTCGACTAATACCCTTATAAAGGGATGGATCCACATCTCCCCTCCATCTATGGGTTAAATAGTGTAACTTAGGTTATTAAAAAATCTATCTGTGTATAAAATAATGTTCAACAAAAATAATTGTTCTCGGCATTAAATTGACCTAAAAAGGCTGATATGCCACTAAACACAAAACAAAGCCAATAAAATATATCAAAAGAAAGAGGGGGAGAGAGAGATAAAAATGAAAATAATTAGCTATTTAATTCTAAAATTATTTTGTTATTTTTTTTTTCATAATAAGAGATTGGCCAAGAGTAGAAGCATTTCAGCCAAAAGGAAACTTGTGTCCCCACCGCAACTCTAAGTTCTGCGGGAGCCCTAAACACAGAGCCGATTGTGAGTTTATATGGGAGCCTGTGTTTTTTTTTGTTTTTTTTTTGTATAAGGATAGTAATTGAATTTTAATGTTACAATTTCTATACGTTTATCTAAAATTGTTGAATTATGTCATTAAAAAAGAGAAAAAGAGAAACAGAAAAAAACTGTACATTAGTATATTTAACTAATATATTCATGTTTCATTAAAAACAACTCTAATTTTTCTTTGATATTTTTAATTCAATTTTCTCTCGTTTTCTAACAAGAAACTTATTTGAGGGGCATTGATCGTTTTAATATAATAATCAAGCTTTTTTTTCCCAACGTTTTTGGTTCTCCTTGAGCATCTTAAAGGATTGATATTTTTGGTCAGATACATTCTAGTTTTAATTATGTTTTAATTTTATGTTTATTTTTACGTGCGTATTTTTGCTACATGTGCCACACTAGAATAAATCTAGGAAGACGACTAACAACAAACCAAGACAACACTAGCACCATCAAAAAATACTTCGAACTACTACATGAGAACATGAAAACAATGCCAAAGTAATACAAACAATTATAGACAAACTACACTAGAATAATAAAAAAATGCAATAACTTCAACAGTAGAAGCAATACTAGAAGCACATCATATTAAAACAAAAACCTAAAAATGAACAAAATAAAATAACTTTCGACAATGGCAATAGAATATTATATCTTTGTTAATGTAAAAAATGTTTTACAAAAAAAACGCATAAAAAAGCAAATAAAAACAGGAAAAATGAATTTATAAAATTGAAAATAAAAATTATTCTAAATTTATGTCTGAATAGGTATATTTATGTAAATATTTATGTCTCTATCAATGGGCAAATTTCTAACAGTGAGATGGGTATGTATCTAAACATAAAGAATGGAATTGTAAGATAGAAATTTTGAATTCGTGTATAAGACTGCGTGTGTGTTGTAGTCTGTTTTAAGGGCAGTGTATTGGAGCAGAAGAGTGGAGTAGAAGGTTGGATAGGACTGTGTGCGTAAGATTGTTTGTGTGAATGTATACAACCAATGCATAGGCGCGATTTTTTTTTGTTTCACTTTTTTTCACTCTTTTATGTTTCACTGTGGATGGGAGATATTGCTGGCAGTCACGAATATCTTTGATAGAGATGACAGCTTTATAATGCCAACGGATGGCAGAATATCATTCAAAAGCAAAAACTACTGTTAGATTAACATAGTTTAACAAATTCCCCAACCATATAGTTAAAGTATCTGAAAAAATATACACCTAAGCCAGGTTTTTATGAACTCTCAAATCTACATCAAATAAAAATGAATGAATCAATGTATATTTATCAATATCTTCTATTGATTATTTTTCCATTTAATCTTTTGGCATTATATAAATGACTCTGAAAATATGTTTTTATTAAAAAATATTCTCGTCGTTACTTGACTATTCTGTGATTTTACAATTTCTCATGTAATTAGTATGGCTGTAACAACATATTTTTTTTATTAAAGAATATTTTTGTCCCGGTCCTAATAACTGACATGAATATGATATAATAAAATCATGTTGTTATCGCTCTAGTTATCACTAGGGCTTGGACAAATATTCTTTTTAAAATATGTTTTATATTTTCTTGATAAGCTGGGGATATTCTTCAACCATGAAAATATTGTTGCACATTAAGGCCAGGAAGAGCATTTTCCGGCATTAAATGACCAATCGGTAAAAGTGTGGCTATGATGTCATAGGTGACCTTTGGGATGTGACCTCCAGATCGAGAAAAATGGATTGGGGAACATTCCTCACGGACAATCCCAACTAGTAACTACACCATGGATGGATAACAACGAATATATAAACAGAAGAATCTTGTCAGTCAAGAGGGTCGCCAAAAAACCAGTGCCTCGGCAAACAATAGTTGGCCGACATCGCTAGAAAAGAAGGGGAGTAGGGGGTGGCCAGCCCTATATACGCACAATGACAAGAAAGCACTTTTTTGACAACCGCTCTGCTATGAGCGTTGACTCACATGCACACGGATACACAAAAGCAAAACACTGGATTTTAAACTAAAATAGAAAGAGCTTTATTTTTGCTTTCAATTTGTGTCTGAGTAGTAATTTTAATAATTATATTTTTTACATAACATTACTTTATGCTTCTTTGCGGGAATATTCTTTTTAAAAAGAATATGGTTATTTTTTCTTGGAAATATTTTCTTTAAAAAGAATATGCTTTTTGTTAAAAGAATATTTTTTTAAGAGAATATGATTTTTACAAAAAATATTCTGCATGCTAAGAATATTCTTACATAAAAAATATTCTTGTCGCGGCCCTAGTTATCACACAGGATTAAAATATGCAACACAAGTTATTTATTTGATGGGTTAATTATATAGAATCTGTAACAGTGATGATAAGCTTGATCAAAGTTTTGTTCTATTTACATTCTGGTTTATACAAGTGCAATGCATGAATGATCATTTTTTCTTTAGCTATAAGATGAACGATACATCTAGTATTATTCTTAGAATGCATTGACAAATGAACGACGTTTTTAGAAAATGATACTTCTATCGATTATATACCCTGATGAACCTTGAAAAGGGAACCCAATCCAAATAAGCAAGTATTCTTCAATAGGGAATTTAAATATTTCAAGTAGGCGAGGCTGTGCATTTGGACATAATTCTACTGTGAAAATATTATGTTACAACAGATGCATTGTGATGGAAAAACCTAAATATTTTCCAATAACATAGCAACAAAAAACATTGTTTCCTCCCACCTTTTAGTATTTTCTAAAAAAAAAAAATTAAAAATCTTTTTTGAGAACTAGTTTCTATATAAAAATAGTTTTACATAACTAGATCGCTAACTAGATATTTTTTCTATTTAAGAAACTTGTCAAATCATTTTATACGAACAGTTTTTCTAAAAGTCTTACGCCAACTAATCCCTTTATTTTTCTACCAAGTGTTTTCCCACTAAATATGAACCAACAAATACTACTTTTTTTTCTATTTCTAATTCAATAAAGTTGATTTTATTATAAATCGCATTTAAAAAAAATTCCGATTTTTTTCTACAATCTCTGTATCTACAAAACATACATTAACAAATTCTTATTCTTTTAACAATCTATAACAATTCAAAACGTACGTCAAAAGATTCCTTTTTTTCTATGAACTGTATCTATAAAAATCTATACTTTATTTACAAATTGCTTATTTTAAAAAAATCGGATGTCCACGAATCCATTTATTTTCTACAAGGGACGATCCAAAATAAACGCCCTCAATTTTTTCATTCCAGCTGTATGGATCAGAAAGTTTTACAAATGAAATTTTTATAGTGAATGAACTTATGCATTCATGAGAAAAAGTTTTATTGTTTCAGATATTGACGTTGCGAAACTAAGAAAGTAACCTCTGAAACGGACGTGGGTCAGAAGACGAGATACATAACTGAATCCTTCCATACCGAAAAATTGAACTACTCAACCTTTACCTGTGCCTTTTTAATGTTCACGAAGCCAATGCGATCTTTGTCAGCAGAGTTAGTAGATGGTTAGATTGGTTTCAGAGTGGCATAGTAATGGTTAAACATGAGGTTTTCTCAGTTATGTGTGCAATTTGTAGTAATGACTGCTCGGATCTAGTGCGAGGAAAAACAACAATACTGCCAAAGATGTTTCAATATTACATGCAAGACTTCCACCAATATTCTCTAGTGGTAAAATGAACAAAGGCTAGTCTCTTTTTGTCCCTCTTCAAGGGTTCTGGCATTTAAAAAATCTAAAAGAATGTCATCTGTATATTACTTATAAAATTTTTGCTATTTATCTTTATTTTCTTCTCTAAATAATTTTATTTAAAAAAACTGTTTCTAAGGGGGTCTATTCTTTTCTGGCATATCTGCGTGTTTTTATTTATATAAGGCACACTAACCCTAAACCTGTTACATCTACTAAACGTTGTAGATTGAATTACAATAGATTAATGCAAACCAGTTATTTTTTGTGGAGGTCTGCTAAAAAGAGAAGTTAATTTTTACTTATTATTTTCCTTTATTAGTTTACAAAAATTTTAACAATTAAAAAAAAAACTAATTTCTTTTTTTTTATAATTTTTTATTTCATATGATTAAGTGGACATAGATTTTAATGTAAATAATAACATAAAGTTGTCATCAGCTAAATGAAATAGACTTTTTTTTCAATAAATCATCTAAAAATACCCGATTTTCAGTAATTTTTTTATTGAATATTTTCTCTATTCATTTTTTACCCAAATTTAATTAAGCCTATTAAATCAAACCTTTAAACCTCTATTTAATAATTGGACGAAAAAAATCAATGACTAGAAATGATTAATCAAATATCGATTTTTTATTTCTAACACAAGTTGATCGGCCAAAAAATCGAATATAAAAAAATGACCTATTTCTCGAAAATGGAATTGTTGTCGCTAACAAGGCAATCCTGATGTTAATCACGTTTAGAATATCAATTATGGTGACTAGGATGACGATACCGGGTTTCAAATAGTCACAACCCAATCGCTAATCTGAGTTGCTTGCTCAAAGAATAATGATATCAGCGTGATGAAAAGTCTACAAAATCTACAAATTAATCACATTTAAATTCAATCCAGGAGTGGGCCATTATTTTGGCTAGAGGGCCACATAGTCGGAGCTAAAGACAGTGCAGGGCCACATTTATAAGATCCGTTAATTAACATGAAGTTTGAAAAATGTAATAAAGTATTAAATTTAATTTAAAAAAATCAAACAATTAAGTTACCATGGATTTATTCTGAAAAGTATACTAGTTTCATTATTTAATGCGACAAATGTGTACTAGCTTGAAAATCGGCTAACACACAATGTATCATTTTGTTCAAACTAATAAAACGTTGCGACCTGCAGTCTAGCAATGTCAACAAGTCGCGATTCAAATTAGTGATAAAAATTTGAATGGAGACACCCAACCTTTACAAGCTAATAACTATTTGAAAAAGGTAATTTAACACCTAATTTTTTTCAACTTATTGAAAAAAAGACTACATTTTAAAATAATTAAAGTTTTGATAAAAAATATGCAATAATCTTTTTTAAATCAATTTTTTTCAAGAAATTCAACGAATTTTACCTTAATCTAATATGAAAAAAATATTTATAAAATTAAAAAATCACTTACCTATAAAAAAAATAATAATAAATGGGTACTTCGATTCTTCCCTTTTTAAATTTTTTCAAATATATATATTTTTTACTCAATGTATTTAATTGAAAAACAGTTTTTTTTAAGCTAGGGTATTTCTTTTTAAATTTTAACTAATTTTTAAAAATGAAACCGGAAATAGTTACAGGAGCACATTTTTGGTGTCGTATGATGTTTGTGAGGTGTGTATTGATGAGTTGAACTGTTGCCCTGCTACTGCTTTTTCAGAAAGTTGTCCGTCAATATTTTACACTCACATGAAAAAAGCTGACTTTTTGCTTATCAATTAAAGAAAACAAACGAAAAATTATGGAAAAACTAGTCGGCATGTATCTTTTTTTTTTTTAATTATTTAAAAAAATTATGACTGTTTTATTGAAATTATTTATTTATTTTTTTAGCATATGAATTTTTTTATACATCTAAAAAAAAAGAGAACATTGAATGAAATAGAAAAAAATTATGTAGGTCTCCATTTTTTTCGGTAAAATATTGTCGTATTATGAGCCTTCATTTAAAAAAAAGAAAAAAATCAGCGTGTTTTATGTTTTTTTAAGTGTTTTAAACTTTCGACTTTAGAGGCAAATTTCTACAAAACTATTTGTCCATGTACCACCGTTTTAATTGTTCAAACTTGAATTGTTCGTATAGGTCTCAGTGTATGATTCTCCAAATCTAGTCATGTATATTTTTCTACTCCTTTTGTGTAAGTTCGATGCATTCACTAATGATATGTGCAACTATTGTGACACACAGTCTGCTTTTGCGGTTTTTTTAGCTTCTAGGATGTTTACTTTTATACAGTTGGTGCTGAATTCTCTGTTCTATTAACCGGTAGGGATTCAGTTTCCCTAATAAGGTTTCTTTTGCTGAGTCAAGTTATTTACATACGCTATGTTTTCGGTTAGTCTTAAGAGATCTCCATGGAGTTGTTTTTCTTTTAAATTTTTATTTTCTGTTTTCCGTTTGCTTTTTTTGTTTATTATTATTATTATTATTATTATTATTATTATTTTGGGTCTCACACCAATCACCAGGCACAATCACACCCAGCAACCAGTGGTCTATGCCGGGGTCAAAGTGACAAAAAGTCTCTTCTGGTCTCCAGCATGCTCTACACCACTCCAGTCAGAGACTGTACGGTGCAACACCTTTCCGGGTTCTCACCCCGTCACACTCATTTCGCACACCTGCCAATGTCTGGCGGTGGTTCCTGAAGGCAGAGTGGCAATCAGCCTCCTCCGGTCCTCCAGTACATCTGGATACCTCGTAGCCAGTGGCTACAAACCTTTTTATGTTTCTTGATTCAGTACTTTTCTTATGATATCTGCTGTTCTAATAAGTGCGGTTGTCTGTAAGACGTTTATCTTGCCGTGTATTCCAATGGATAGTCTTCCATTCAGGTCTTTTAGGATTGTTCCTAACGCTCCAATGATGATTGGTATTATTCTTGTCTTCATCTTCCATTTTCTTCTTAGTTCCTTGGCTTTTTTGGTATTTGTCGATTTTTTCTCTTTCCTTGATTTCCACCCTGTGGTCTGCTGGTACAGCAAAATCCACAATTTTGCAGTTCTTTCCTATTTTGTCGATG
>JAUZSX010293015.1:0-28592 GCA_034780655.1 Idiosepius hallami
ACACAACGTGGGCGGGGAAGGACGCAGAGGGGTACCAGTCGAAAATCAGTGGTACCCGGAGGAACAGTACCACATATATATATATATAACCTTTGCGTTTTTTATTGAAGTCAGATTATTTCTATGATTGTTATTATTATTACCATCAACTTTCTTTTTCTTCTTCTTCGTCTTCTTATTCGTCTTCTTCCTTGCCTTCTTCTTTTTTTTCCTATTCTTCTTCATCTTCTTCTTCTTCTTCTTCTTTCTTACCCATCCATATTCCTCTACACAATTTGAGAAATTCGTAATATTAAACGAAAATAGAAAGATATTATTTTATGAAGCCATAAATTCTTTCTAATTCAACTTGATTTCCGTCCGTCCGTTTTGCCACCGCTTATTATTCTAAAAAGACCCAGACTCGTCACCTCAAAAAGAAGAACCAAATAATAATAAGGCCATTGCCGTCCTTTCTATTTATTCTAAGATCTTCTCTATAGACGAGGAGTGCAAACCATTTCTGTCTTATCCTGAAGCAGTTCTTACTTATCGATCCCATTTTCCACACGGCTAATCCGAACGCCATTTATTTGGCGCACCCTTTTTAAATCAATGTCTTTTCGCGCAAAACAACCAACAGAAAACCTTCTAGGTTGCATTATCTGCAAGACTTGTCGCAGCTGGAGAGCCAGAGTTAACTTGCCAGTCTTTCCAAGACGTTGTAGGCCCTGGGGAATCTATCACACTTACAAGTCGGGTAAACACACTGCAGTTAATAAATTCATTATAGTAAACATATTACAATTGAAAAGGGGCAGTGATGGTGGAGCATTGGTAAAAAGTGTGGGCTTTGGAATCATAGTACATGAGTTCAAATCCCAGTCAAAACCATTGTATTTACCTTTAGCTGTCTCGAGCAGATGGTGCTCGTTAAATTGGGAGAGCAGCTCATCTAGATGAAGAGTAACACCAAATGTAAAAAGCCCAGGTAAGAGCACGTAAAAATGGCCTTGTGCCAAACTTGGGTTGGTGCTCACCAAGTAAATATAATATAATATTACAATTCTGAAGTCCGATAGACAGCTTGTGTGTGTAACTCCGAGTGGATTTCCTCGTTTTAAGTTGAAAAGATGATAAATTTAAAGTTGAATTAAAAATCAGTATACTCTCCAGTTTGTTTGTTTGTTTGTTTTGTGTTTAATGGCATATCAACCTTTTTAGAAAATTTTAATGCTGAGAACAATTACTCATGATAAATGTTATTTTTATAAACACAGTTTTTTTTTTAATAAACAAGGTGCACTATTTAATCCATAGCTGGATGGAAGATGGGGATTCATACCTTTCCCAAGTGTATTAGTCGACATGCCAACGTAGATGGAACAACTTTAATTCGAACCCTTGTACTACGGTTTCGAAGTCCGATTGCCTATCCACAGAGCCACGTCAACCGTCCTCCGTTTTAAATTAAAAAGGTGTTAAATTTAAAGTTGAATTAAAAATCCATATACTCTCCACAAAAAGGATCTACAATAGTTATCTAAAAACTGATTTAGACCACTAAAATTTGTATCAGTACGGGACGGCCTTTCTATACAGTAAGCTTCCTGAACTATCTTAAAGAAAAGCATTATTAATGAATTTAATTTTAAAAATTCATCAGAAATAAACTTAGAATAAAAAAAATATTAGAAATGAATTTAGTATAAAAGGAGGGTTAAAAATGGGTTGAGTATAAAAAAGACTCAACCCTCTTCCTAGATAACAGGCTTCCTTAATTACCTTAGTAGCAAGTCCCTGGCACCAGACAAAGCAGGGCAATACTTCTGGTAATAATTAAAACTCATCTAATAAATTCAGGCAATCTGTGCTTCATTTTGAATTTTTTGCTGAAGGGATTTGATGATAATTCAATTGATCAATAGCTACCAACACAAAAAATGACTTTTATGCAATGAAAACTTTGGAGCAGTCATCTCAGACCAGCATCCCTGCCAAATAATTTGTTCACACAACTGACCAGTTAGCCAAATCGCACAGTGATTCCTGAAAGTGATTCGAGGAACTTTCTCTACCCCTTAATGAGAACTACAGTCCAGTCAGCTGGCAGAGGGAATGCTGGCAGCTATCAAAGGAGAAAAAACAGTGCCGTGCTTAGCCACTTTGCGGCCCCATTGCAGAATGCACCTTGTGGGCCCTTTACCAAATATATATATCGAGAGAGATAGGCAGAAAGGTTAGGTGGTATTTTAAATTTGATATTTTCTAATTAATTCTAACAATTGATTATTTTGGTAATTTTATGATATTTACTTGGTGAGCACCCGGGCACCCCCAAGTTTGGCACAAGGCCATTTTTATGTGCTCTTACCCGGGCTTTATATATTCGGTGATACCCTTCACCTAGATGAACTGCTCTCCCGAACTAACGAGCCCCATCTGCCCGAGGCAGCTAAAGCGAAAGTAATGGTTTTGACTGGGATTTGAAGTCGCGTAACACGATCTCACAGCCCGAGCTTCTACCCATGCTCCACCGTCGCTACCCATATATATTATATATTAAATGTCATTGATATGTTTTTTTATTATTTCTAGCAACTCAATTTTGAATGATTGTACTTTTAAGTTATATGAGCCATGCTTGTTCAATATTCATTGTTAAATCAAAACTTGTTTGGGGTCTATATTAAGTTTGTTTGTTTTGTGTTTAACGGCATATCAACCTTTTTAGATTATTTTAATGCAGAGAACAATTATTCATAAACATTTTTTTATACACGCATAGTTTTTTTTAATAACAAAAGTTGCAATATTTAATCTATAGCTGGAGGTAAGATGGGATTTCATATCTATCCCAAGGGTATTAGTTGACATGTCAACGTAGACGGAAAAACTTGGAATCGAACCTGCATATCGAAGTCCAATTGTCTATCCACTGGGCCACGTTGACCACCCTTCCATATTATGAGATTCATTTGTTAAACCTTGGCCCTGAGCTGGTGCTTTTGCAAAACAAGCAAATGGAGAAATTGGCCGGAATATTTTTTTTTGGTCGGGGGCCGGTTATAAGACAGCACCGGTTGTAAGACAGCAATTTGATTGACTAGGGTTAGGGTTGGGGTTAGGTTTAGTGTTTAGGGTTAGAGTTTAGAGTTTGGGTTTAGGGTTAGGGTCTAGGGTGAGGGTAAGGGTTTAGGATTAGGTATAGTGTTTAGGGTTAGGGTTTAGGGTTAGGTATAGTGTTTAGGGTTAGGGTGTAGGTTTAGGGTTTAGGGTTAGGTTTAGGGTTTAGGATTAGATTTAGAGTATAGGGTTAGGGTTTAGGGTTAGGTTTAGTATTTAGGGTTAGGTTTATGGTTTATGGTTAGGTTTAGAGTTTAGGGTCTAGGGTTAGGGTTTAGGGTTAAGGTTTAGGGTTAGGGTTAGGGTTTAGGATTAGGTTTAGGTTTAGGGTTAGGTTTTGGAGGTTAACATTTCATTAGCCAATCGAATTGATGTCTTATAACCGGTGCTTTCTTATAATCGGTCCCCGACAAAAAAAACATATTCCGGCCAATTTCTCCATTTACTTGTTCTGCAAAAGCACCAGCTCAGGGCCCAGGTTCTGCAAAAGCGCCCCTGAGCTTTGTTTAAATTAAAATCTCAAATTATATATGTATTCGACACTCCTGCTGTAAATCGTCCCCCAGCCAAACCGAAAACTAAAATTAGACCCTGCTGGGTGTGAAGAATACCATTACAATGAAGCAGCAGCACTTTTGTTTTTTTGTTGTTTTTTTCGGATGTTCCTTGTTAATCATCCGGTGAAAGCGCATATCTCTGGTTTCGGAGGACTTGATGGCAAAGACATCTTTGGTAAGTCTTAAGCAAGGTGTGTGGGTGACGGAGGAGTTGTGACTCTTAAGTTGGGCGTGATTGAGGTAGGGTAAATAAAATGTTCGGATGATGAGAAATCCATTCCTCCTAAGTGAAGGGATAAGTGCTACCCAGGGTCGGGAGGATTTTCGGAGGGGGGGGGCGTTGTGGCTGAGGGTGAGAGGTTGCTGGTATATTATGGGTGTGTGTGTGTGTGTGTCTGGGGGGAAGGTTAGGTGGCACCAAGGATTGAGTTTTATTTTCTTAGCTTAAATTTAAGGTATTAAAAAAATGTCGAAGAGTTGCGTATTTGATATTACGAACTGTGGTTGGCCGCGCACACATATGCACACACGCGCATACGAACACACACAGACATACGCACGCACACGTACGCACACATACATACGCACACATACATACGCACACAGAAAAACCCTCAGACTCACACATATATGGACACACATGCACACACAGAGACGCATATGCATCGACACACGGACAGTTACGCATGCAGATACACTCACATGCACACACATAACCTAACGCACATATACTCTTGGTGTCACTCGTTGTCGAGTATGACTGTCCATCGTCTTGGATCTGTGGACCCTTTCGTGGAGGACGCCTGTGCGTGATGACTTTTAACGTGACTGATGCACCTGCAGTCACCACACGATTCCTTGGCAGAAGTTGGCCTTGTTCCAATGGCACAGAGAGAACCATGACGACTGGAGGCCATCCTCTGTTGCAGCCTTCCTCTGCCTTCAGCGCCGTTGTGTCACTGTTGACATCATCCGACACATCCGCCGTTGAGGTCTTGCGCTATTTAACCCATAGCTGGAGGGAAGATTGGGCTTCATACCTTTCCCAAGGGTATTAGTTGACATGTTAACTTAGACGGAACAACTTGGATTCGAACCCGTGCAGCACGGTTCCGAAGTCCGATTGTCTATCCACTGAGCCACGTCGACTGCCTTTTTATTTTCACATACAAGATCATAATACACACATTGTTATACTGAGTGTCTGAAAAGTTGCCATGCAGTATTAAATAATGTCTTAATGCCAATCGAGGATATTTCCAGCTTTTCCGTTATGATAAGCTTTAATATTATAAATAATTTTTTTTATTGGTAAAAATTGTTTTATAATAAAATATACTGTTTATTAGTTTATTTAAATTCTTATAAATCCATAGTGCACAGTAAAACTTTGGACGCTCTGTATTAAGCTGGTTAGAAAGCCCCATTATATATATATACTCATACACCCACAAAGAAAATATTGTTTAACTTTTATTGGATAATTGAAAAATACCCAGTTCTCATCACAAAAAAAAAGTAATCATAAGTTGTCTTGTATATATAATAATTAGGCCTGTGACAATATTCTTTTAAAAATATGCTTTGAATATTCTTCAAGTATATGCTTAAGACTATGCTTTTTTTTAAGCATATGCTCTTTTTGTTAAAAGGGTTTGGTACGATATATTGAAAATTTCAAAACAAAAAAGAACAATACCAACGCACTGGTACAGCATACTGCACATCGACCGCAGAGCATACTCCTTTTGTTTTTAACTTTTAAAATTTAATGTTTTTAATCCTTAATAATCAATTAAATTCATTTATTTTTAATTTCAAAATTCAAAGTTTTTAGTCCTAAAAAACATATTTAAAAAATGATTGACCAAAAAGAAGGATTTTGAAAAAACATGTTTTGTTTTATAGGGCAAAACATTAAAATTATCAAACCGTGTTTATTTAAAACAGACATAACAAAAAAAAAAATTTTTATTATGAATTCTAAATAAAATTGACGCCAAATCATCCCAACGCTGAAAGGGCGACACCGAAATGGCCACACCGATTCGTTCCATTTCCTTGTTAAAAAAATATGCATTTTGTTAAAAGAATATTCTTTTTTTAAAAAAGAAAATGATTTTTGTTAAAAGAATATTTTGTTAGAATTTTCTTTATGCAAAGAATATGCTTACATAAAAAGAATATTCTTGTCACAGCCCTAATAATAACCACATATTTATTCTGGATCTAACCAAATTATATACAATTTATTATTATTATACAATATAGAATTATTATATAATGTAGAAAACAATTGAATGTTAAAGAAGCTATGATGTACGGTATCATCCCTCTGCTTTCAATTGCACATGTTGTCTTGGGTGTTTTGCGTGGAAGGATATTGCTTTCTTATAATTTCTCAGTAATACATCAAAGAAAATAAAAATATGGAAAATATGAAAATATTAAAAACAAATAAAAGAAGTTGAAATGAAAATCTCAGTATTTCCCAAAAGAGATAAGAAAAGATAAAAATGAAAGTAAGTTATAAAGACTATTTACATAATGATTGTTTCAGAAGTGATGCTAGAATCAGAAGCACATACACATGCACAAAACACACAAAAATATTTAAAGTATAAGGAATTGTATTTCATGTAATATCTAGGAAACTGAAAATCAGGCAAGAGAAAAATAGCTGGATTGAAAAAAAAGGTGAAAAATACAACAGGTTAAGTGATGGTGATAAGTAATTTATTCTTCATCTGCCACACAGTATGGCAAACAATAGAATAAAAAAATGGACTTTAATTAGGATTTAAATAGGCATGTCAAAATTTATGGTCATTTAATGAGAAGAACATATCATTTCAGAAAATCTTTTCATTTTCATTTTAAAACTTTGATAGAGGATCACAGTTTTAGCATTGAAATCTTATTGGAGGTAGTGTAATGTCTTTTTAAGAGTAAATTAGATTTGAAATCTTGTATTGTAAATTCAAAGTCTACTTAGAATTTTAACAATTTGATTCCCTCCTTATTAGCAATTATTACTAGCATGAATCAAAAACATCATTTGAATTGACTTTTATTCTAATGAGAATTTGAATTGAAATAATTGAAAAAAACTGTTTAACATAGAATTTCTATTTTAATAAACCACTTTGTTTTTGTTTATTAATGTCAAATAAAAAAAAAATGTCATTTCAGTTTTTCCAGAAATAAAGAAGACTAATTGTGATATCTAAAGTTATCTAAACTAAAGATAAAATTTAATGCTAGTTTTAAAAGCAGCCAATAGTAATTAGCAACAATCCTGAGGACAATCTATTCATAGGAAAACTGTGTTACTTTATTACATTATGCAAATTCCACACAGCTTGAAAAAACTTTTTAAAAAATCAGTCTAAATTAGACATACATTATTGAATAGAACTTCACCCAAGCAGCTAAATGGATCAATCATTTTTAGGTAAAATATACAAATTAAATTTAGTATAATATACAAATCAAAAAAAGAACTTAAGAAATAAATGAAAAATACACAAAATTCTACAATGTCCAGCCTCGCTACTTTCTAATCAATTGCCCCAATCTTCAAAAATGAATAATAGAAGTGAATGTCATTGTAAAGACTATCAAACTTTATCTGGGAATATTTAATAACAAGAAAGAATTGAATTATTGCAATTGAAAGCAGTGAAATTTTTACAGAGTTTATGGTTTTTGGAGAACAAAATAGCACAAATGTAATGAAAAGAATAAAATAAACTAGAAAAAATGGAAGAAGAGAAGAGATATATAAACTTACATTAACAAAACTAAATAAATAGTTGATTATTATTGATGCTTTGAAAAAAGGAGTAAAAAAAATTCCTCATTGGAGATGCTAACAATTAATTTCTCTTATTTGTTTATTAAATCTACTAGTGATTAAAAATTGTGGATTTTCAAAATAATTTAATAAATTTCACTTTCAGATATTGTATCCTTTTAAATCATAAACATTAATCAACAAAACAAACTAGTTTAATCTAGTGTGTAAGCTTGTTAAAATAATGTGCCTTAAAAAATGTAATGATTTTTTTAATGTTGTTTTCTTTTTTTTCACAATTTATTTTTTTCAAACTAAATTTTATAAAAACTAAATCAGAAAAACATTATTTAAGAAACTATTTCAAATACTTATTTTACTCATAGGCAAAATAAAATAAAATTCCATACAGCACTAACAGCTCAATAGAGCATCAAAATTTTAAGACAAAAATAATCAATCCAGTTTGATGGTCTGTGATTTGAGTCCTGATGAGAGCTTCACATTTTAACCTAGCTGTACCGTATTTGTATTTGTAGACCAAAAATTGGCAGTAGTTTGGTAAAGACTCTTCCACACAACAGATTGTTTGTCTAATTGTATATATTATTCACATTAAAATTCGTATTGTGAAATAATATTTTTGTTAAGCCATTGACACCAACTGATTTTCATATCTTCAATCTGTTGGAGAATAAGTGTGGTGTAGATATTGCTAGTAATTGAATAAGTTTCCAAAATATTGTCAAAATGAAAATGCAAAATATCTATTGATAGTCAGCCATAATTTAAATGGGATATTTCTTCTTTTCAAGTATAATCATTAGGGACAATGTGAAGATAATGAAACAATTAATACAGTAAAAAAAACTGATGATAATTATATTATTATAGTGGGAAAAAAAGTTTTTTAGATTAGTATGGGTATTAACACTCTTTTCTCTTACATGTGTAAAAATATCATTATAATTATCATTCAAGGTCAGTTAACATGAGTATTGAAAGTAGATTTTATGCATGAAAAAAGAAATTTACATTTTGAAATACAAAACAAAATTTTTACTAATTCTGTTAATTTTTTTTATTCTCTCAAACTGACAAACATTATTATATCTATTGAATAAACAAATTTTTTTAGAAGCATAGAAAACACAATCCCAAAATTCTAAAAAAAAATTCTTCACTTTGATTCTTGTAATTAGCAAAATTTTCATGTTTCAAATGTTTTAAAAGAAAAAGAAAACTTTTGTTTAGCATCAGATCAATTTATCTGTGGGATTTTACAATGAAGAAGAAAATAATTCAGTTATTAGAACCAGTGATTAATTCAAATAAACCAAAAGAATATGACTAAATAAGATTATTAAAATTTGTGACATTTTGAAGTTAAGGCCAAATTTTGGGTAAAATGTTTTCTTTTTTGTTAATTTTTAATGACATACTTATTGGAAGCCAAAAGTATCCAATAAATATAAAGTTAAAAAGAAAACCATTCAAGGTAAGTAAGAATATGTTTTTAGTAAAATAATATTTTGGATGTGTAAAAAAATCATAATAATTGACTTACCAAGTTGACTAATATTATCAGCACTGCCAAATCTATTCTTTATAAGATGAGCAAATTCACGTGGCTTTGATACTAATGTCCTACAAATAAAACAGAATTTATAGTTTGATTCTTTTTCTTCAAACATATAAAAAAAATTCTTGTTAGCCATTATTGTTGCTGTCTATATTCATAATGCAAAATTTGAATCCTTTGAAATCAATACAACAATAAAACTCAGAATAACTTTACAACTCAGATTAGGAAACTGTGTTTCGGGCTTGCCATTTCTAGTTTCAAAATTCTTATTTATTTCTTTTAATAAACAAAATGATAACAAAATTGTAGACAAAGAAAAAAAAATTGTTGATGGTGGGTATTGTTTGCAAAAGAATCATCCTGGTCTTAAAAGTGTTTTTGTTTAAAAAAAAAAACATATAAACAATTACTCGAAGTATCTAACTAAATATTGAATCCAGCTATTATTTTTAATGTTATGAGTACAGTAATAAAAATAAACATGCTTATGGCTGAATGTTTCTTTGTTTCAAGTTAAAAAAAAGTGATGATATTTGATTGGTTAATATGGTTCAATTTTGAACATGATGAGAGGACTTTATTTTATTTTTTTTTTTTTTGGGGGGGGGATATTGTAATTTCTGTTGAATAAAGTTTCTATCTTGATTTATATTTTTCTTTAACCTGAGTGAATGTGGGTTTCATTTCATTTTGTCTAAAACTTAATATTTTACATTCATTGTATTATTTAGAAAAAAACAAAAATAATGCTGTGATCAATAATCAATCCAATTTGATGGTCTGAGGTTTGAGCCCTGATGAGAGATCACATTTTAAGTAAATGCTCTCCTAAATGCCTATTCAAATTATAATTCTTGAAATGTTGCATTGTGCTATGCAAATTTTGGAGGTCTGAATGCTTTGATACTTGCTTTTCTGTTCATTTCAATCAGTATTTTTTGTAATTCCAAATTTTGTTCCTTGCAAAGGTACATGTTGCAAAGTTTTAACGTCAAGTCTTTGCTGCCCACACTATGTAAACAACTAAATTACTTTGAATGGTGGGTAGAATGACTATTTGTATAGAAGATAACAATTTCTGTGTCTATGATAAACAATATTTCGTAAATTATCTAAACAATTGAAAAAGACTAGAAAGGCAATAAGGAAAACACAAAGGTGTCATCTACATAGTGCATATAGAAGGATGGGGAGAGAAAAACCTAGAAAAAAATGATTGCAAAACCCTACAAAATAGTCCCAAAATAGGTCCGAAGGAAGTTGTACTCATTGATATACCGTCTACCTGTTGGTACATTTGTCAAAACTAAAAAAGACAGAGCAAGTAGGCAGTTCTAAGAGTTTGACTAAGACTGGTTTGGGAAAAAGCAGAAAAATATTAAAAATATCATTTAGAGGAAGATTAGTAAAAACACTACAAATGTCAAATGCCGCAAGAAAAATATTCGAATTATTTACTTTCAAGTTTTGAACACAAGAAAACTGAAAAGAATCCAAAACACAAAAATTTGAATAGTACTTTAAACCTGGGTAAAGGATCTTGATGAGCCATTTTCATGCTGATGAGATAAAGAGGATCTTCTAGTTTATGGATTTTTGACAATCCATACATTAATAGTAGCTGAGTTGATTGTGTCCATTTGGGAAATTTTGTAGCTTTCTGTGGGTATATTCAGATTACCCAGGTGACATCACAGGTTACCCAGCATAAATGTTCAGGATTCGGGGATGTAAAAATCAAGGGTTAAATAAGGGAAACGATTAGCGAAGAATGAAGCTTACATGAGGTTCAAGACATCGTTTGTGTTCATGTCTTGAATTCCTTTGGTTCCCAGCTAAAGTAACACAAACAATTCCCTATCACAAGATTTAACAATCCATAGGGCCAAGGTGCCAATGATCCTAAGGAAAGAGAACTTGTGCCTCTTTACAACAAGGTCACCCCAGGGAATAATACATTGATAGCTCTTGCTAAAAAAGCATAGTAACAACCAACTCCTATAAGTTATGATACACTATATTACAGAATAAACAACAACCATTTTACTTGAAAGCATAGAATAAACAAAGAATTTTGATTTTTCATAGAAAAGCAGAAAATACAATTATACATTCTTAAAAATGATTTAGAAACAATACAATATGAGCTATCAAATATTGATAGCTAATAAAATATATCATTAATAGGTGTAAATCATAAAAAATTAAATTAATTTTGTCATTACTCAATACAGAATCTTAAAGCTAGTTTTAAAATGTTTAAGTAAATGTAAGAAATAAGAAATGATTTTCAGAAGGAGATGGTTTAAAATCAAGATCTATGATGCATTTAATGCTTAGGATAATATTTGATCTTGTCTAAATGATAACAAAACATATACTTACTCTTTGGCACCTTTGATATTATCAACAACACCACTGAAAATTAAGATAAAAAGTATTGTTTTAATAAAACAATAAGCAACAATATAAACAATAAAACAAAGATAAAATACTTTTAAAAAAGCAACCCAAATATATTTTTTACCTGATCATCTATACAACAAAACTGGAAAAATAATAACATCTAATATCAAAAAATATATTATCATCAAGTCTAAAAACAATATTTAAAAATAACAACTATATATAATAGACAAATAAAATTATCAGTTAAATTACTTTTTTTGTTATAGAAAAGTTGTTGGTTCTCAACCAACATTTCTTTTAAATTTCCAGATACTTCTGTAGTTTTTTGCTTGATATATGAATGTGTGAGAGTGAGTGAGTGATCATTAGACCAAATTAAGATAAAAGCATTTTCCAGTGAAGAATATATTGACTGAAATTTGCAACAAAAAATATTTAATTATAAACAAATTAAGTCATGATATTAAAATTATGTTGTTTTTTTTTAATATCAAACATGAAATAAACCTTTAAGATTTTCATATTTGAACCAATTTACAATTTCATTTGAACATGTATCGTCAGAGGACATGCTAATCAGATTCATGTTTTTAAAAGTTGATCCAATACTATAAGTCTTTTTCAAAAAACAGAATATTTAAATGAAAAATATTTTTCTTTAAAATATCCATGTTTTTATCTTATTTGAAAAAAATCATATTTGTGAGAGTTGTTTAATATTATTTCACAATATAATGATTCACCTGAGTATATTTTTAATGAAAATCAAAACAATGTGAATTAAAATTGATAATTGGTAAAATGGATGTTAATTGTTTTGTATTTCGAGTAGAATCATATTAATTGGTAAAAATGAGAGTTCATAATATAAGGTTAACTATGATTTAAGAGTAATGATTGGGGTTAAAGGATGGAAGGAAATAAAGAAAAAAATGAAAGAGATCAAATATTGAATTTTAGGGATTTGCTGATATGAACTCTGAACAACATGCAACATATTTTTCAATTTTAGAAGTGCTAATAATAAGAACCCAACATGCTTAGGAAAAGGGTTAATTGCTTTGAAAATTGCAGTGCCAATGTCAGGATATGTAGATATTTAGTTAAAAGGGATTGGATCAAAATAGGGAGGAAAAAAATAAATAAAATGAAAAAGCATTCAATCAAATCTTATTCTGAAATTGAATATATATTGGATGCAAAAATCAGAGAATGAAAATGTTAAAAAAAAGGAATAAGAGACAAAAATATCAGAAAGCTAGTGATTAAAATGTAGTGAGTGTGACAATATCAGGGCAATATGCTAGTTTCAAAGAAACATACGCAGATAAAACATAGGAGAGAATAAAATCTTTAATGGTTCATAGGTAGCAAATTTAGTGGAAAAACATTCAAAAATGAAAATGCCCAAGTGGAAACATTTCTGACTAAAAAACGAAATCACCCCAAAATTTTAATCAAATAAAATAATCCAATTCGCATATTAATAATTTCATTCACAGGAATGGTGTTGATAATAAATTGAAATGAATATTTGATGTTCCTAAGATTTTAATTGCCCAAAAGCAGGTTAGTATGTTTTCTGTCATTTAGTGCTTTGAAATTTGCCAAAATTGCCATAAAACTATAAGAGTTTTGTGTAGTCATAAAATGTTTTGTTTACTACCATCCACTAAGCTTAAACACTGAAGAACTAAAGCGTTTTTCTTTTAATTAATTTTTTCTATTGGATTAAACTTCTGGATTTCCCAGAAAAAGATTGTAAAAATTCATTATATTATCTTATATATAAACTCGCCGCATAGCCTAGTGTTGCCCATCCAACTTACAAAAAATTTAGGTATGAACAACAAGGAAAAACCCAGCAGCTGCATTTTTCAAGGGACTTTTAGAAATGAGCATTTCAAATATGTTTATCAGAGTTATCAGAGGGAAAAACCATGCAGCACATCTCCACAATTGGCTACTCATATTAATGGTTGTTATCTTTTGTACCAGTCTGTGAGTTTTTGTTATGCTCAAAGGTTGTGTAGGTAAGTAATTGGCCTACAACATACAAATAATTGGAATGTTCTTAGAGGGGAGGACACGGCAGTTACATAATTAAGCCAAATTTGGTCATGATTGATCAAGTGGTGTGTGCTGTTGAAGAGTTGTACAGACACACGAACACTAATATTTTATATATATATATATATATATATATATATATATATATAAAAACACTAGTAGATTTATCTGGTTGCTAAACAGTTACATCTGTTTATATTCATAATTTAAAATTTTATTAAATTATTCAAATTTAATTTACAATAGATAAAAGTGACCTGTGTCTGAAGAATAGTCTCTACCAAACCACCTAGCCAGTTTTTGGTTTATAAACTTGAAATTTGATATTAGAAGCATTTAAACCCGAGGAACAATTTCTATTTGGTTTTAAGGCGAAAAAAGTAGTGCTAAATTGTCAAACTTGAAAAATTGGAGTGTTGCGAGCCCTGCATGGGGGCAACAGTAGTTAATCGAGGTGTCAATATAATTGCAATTTACTAAAATAATTTTTGACTTTCAAAAAATTATGGCAGTTTTCTTTGAAAGAAAAAAATTCTGGAATTAGATCAAAATGAGTACAAAGAAACCCAAGCAAGGCTGGGCAATTTTATTAGTAACAATAAATTGTAGAATTCAATAATTTCTGACCATTTGTTCATATTCTTATATGAACAAATGGTCAGAAATATCTAATGTGCAAAGTAAGAGAGAAAATTATTTTCATTGAATAAAACAGTAAAACTCTTTCTTTTGATTCTACATTAATTTATCACAAAGCTTCACATAAATTATTTTATATTCTTACTAGCAACTTTAGTCTGGCATTGCCCGTGCCTTGCGAAAGGATGTTAGCTGAAATACTGGCCGTAAGTGTTCTACTATATGTTACACACATGTGTTAATTTTTCGATGGGAAACTGATCTAGGCAGATGGCGCTACCATTTTCACAAACAGCCAAAGACACAGATTTTAACAGTTTGGAAGAGTGGGTTTGAATGCATGGAACATGATCTGTGGCCATGGGTCTGAAATGTGTAGGCACGCTTGACTGCTGTGGCAGCAGAACTTATCCCTTCGTGAAAATGAGCTGAGGTTATGGCGCATTACTAAAAAAAAACCATAAAGGACGCTAGCATATGTATATACGTAGGGTATCCTTTAGGAACAGATACCACACTAACAGCCTTGCTGATCATCGTTCATCCTGTGACCAGGTAAGCATTATAAATAAAGTAAAACGAATAGACAACAATAGCAGAAAATACTCCAGAAAATACCCCTGAATTATGTACAGTTTTTCCAGAAAAATTGATATTCTGGAAAAACAGTACATAATTCTGGGGTAAAATTTCATTTTTAAGATTTCGAGGGTTTAATTAAAATCTGATAAAAGATGTGGCCGTGCATAGCTAACACACACACAAACATCTTTCCTTTTATATAATAGATAGATTTCTTCAAAAATTATAGATAATTTTATATTTTATTTGCAGTAGTATGTATTTCAGCACCCAAGTGTAGCATTGGAACTGGATGTTAAAACTTCAATCTCTCTAAACACAATGTGCCAAATCGTGTTTCACGCACTTCGTCTGCGTACATTCCAGACAATGTATTTTAAAGAAGAGATTGTGTCAGTCAACCACCTTAATGGAGTTGAAAATAGCAATTCAGCCAATCAGAGCTCATGGAAATCAAATTTTTCTGCTTCAATTCTGGATCCGCCTCCAGGACAAACCAACTATATAAAAGCTAGAGAAAGACTCTCCTTTTGTCACCCCAGGGCTATGCTGTCAGCATGGCTACAGCTGGCCATTTCTTTGGCCATTTCCGTGCTCAAAGTCACAACAGAGATATCATTGACAACAGCGACTACTAACTGCCAGACGTTCTAACACATGCCTTATGTGGAACTCTTAACGCCCTTATGCAATCGTATCATGTACTCTTTTCTTCACTTGCAAGTAAGAAAATAAACTTGGAAAAATACTACTTCCTCACCAATGAGAGAAAACAAGATATCGCTCTTCATTCTTTAAAAGACTAAAGCTTTTATGAAGATTATTTTCCCTTCATGAATATATAAAGTAAAAAAATATTTTTTTCAATTTTGAAAGAATTTCAACATTTTTATTAAACCTGAACTGGAAATAAATACTATTGTTATTTCTTTAAAGCTTTACTTTAATAGTAATTGATCGACCTGTTTTTGTGTCGACTTTTTTTTTTTCTTTCATATTTTCTTTTTCAATTTTTTCTGTGGAATATCAGTGATTGAACACAAATCTACCAAAAAAAAAAAAAAAAAAATGAAAAAAAAAAAGGCGTAATGAGTGCTCACTTTTATACACAATGCTACATTGAAAATCGACTGTCCATACCCCAAAAAAACAATACTTAATATTTAAGTATTACTGCCCTTCTTTTAGATTAACGAAGGGTTCAAACAACTAACACCGAAAAGAAATTTTTATTATTAAATAAAATTTTTTTTTTTTACAATTGAATAAATCAAGATAAGAGCAATTCGAAATAAATGTAATTTGAAAACACACACAGAGCCACTGTTGTTTTTCAATTTCAGTTTCTGCTAGAATCAAAATTATTATTTTAAAAATACTTCGAAAATTTTAAAACTAATTAAAAAAATAATTAATCCAAAAATATTTTTTGAAAAAACACCATTAAAAAACGTTAAAGTGTTTTAAAGGGATATATTGTCCAAAATGTGAAGTTAACTATGATAAAGATGAAGACAATAATCCAAAAATTAGATGTACCGAGAGTTAATGTTAGAAAGCTATACTAGATAAGATGATCTATAGTTAATTAAATAAAAAGAAAAAATAAGCTTGGAAGGAAAGTAGCTTCCCTTAGTCATTGTTAACCCAAGGTATCTTCCATTTGTGTTTTGCTTAAGAATTTATATCCAGAATAAATTAGATAAACCTTTTAAAAGAGAGTTTCTGTTATTTGCTATTCTTTCAGATCATGATTCACCACAAAGACAACATGATGACAGCAAAACCAGATCAAGGTAGACAATCAAAGCCTTATAAAGATAAAACCAGAAATAAGCAAAAACAAAAAACCAAACTAAAGAAAAAGTCAGAATTACTATGCTGTCATTTACCTTTAGTACATATATAGTTGGAGTGGTTACAATAAGTAATATAATAACAAGAAAAAGTAATTTCACTATAGTCTATACTTTGAGGGTTGATAAGTTTTCTTTGCTATTATTAATCATGACTGATGTGTTATAAAGCATTTTAAGTCACAGTTTTATGGGGAAAAAGGTTTCCATCAATACTAATATAGCTTAGAGAGTGGGTGAGAGGTGAAATGATTGAAATTTGAAACTATTACGTAATAGGAAATGTTATAAAATTGAAATCCCCACTTGATTAAAAACAGCTATTACATTATTCATAAGTAAATAAATTCATTTTTGATTGTTCTCATTCTTTTTAGTTAACATTTCTATTCAATAAATGATAGAGTTGTTTATAAAAACTTTTAATTTTTTTTTAATTTAAAACAAAAGAGTGTCATGGTGACTTTTTTTTTTACGTAATAAAATGCATTAGAATTTAAAAATGCCTATTTTTTAACATTCTTTAAAATTATATAAAAAATAGTCTTGAATTTTAATAAAATTTTTTTTAACTTTTTCAGTTTCTATGTAAAATTTAATGCTCTTTTAATCTTTCAAATGAAATACAAATCCTATCTTCACTCATTTTTTCAAACTTTTAACCCTCAAATGCTTTAACATGAAATAAAAAAAAATAGTAACAAATAAACTACAGAACTTAGTTTTTTTCTTATTTTATTAAAAAAAAATTGAAAAAAATAAACTAAAGTATTTGAAAAAAAGGAAAAAAGTTTTCACTTCTGAAATTAACTCCAAATGGTTATTCTTAATCATTATATAAAAAATAAACTATGCAGAATTTTTCATTGATTTTAAGATTATATTCATTACTTTTTTGTTATTTTAGGAAAAACAATGAAAATAAAATCAACGAAAAATTCTGCATAATTTTTTTTTTATATAACGATTAAGAATAACCATTTGATGTTAATTTCTAAGAAAAAAAAAACAAAGGCTTAAGTTAAAAACAACTTCATATTTAGATATAGGTATTTTATATATTCTATAAAAAAATACAGACCTTTCAATTTTATTTTAAAATAAAAATATATTTTATAAGGTGTAAAAAAACAAAGCAAAAATAAAATTCCATTGTAGAACTAATTTTAAAAGAATTAAAATATTTGATTTTATTTGAAAATGTCAAATGAAAAAATAGGATGAACACAGAATTAATTAATGGAGGAGAAGCAGAAGGGACGAGGTACTTGAAAGGACAAAAAAAGTGGTATGAATTATTCCATACTTTTTATTAACAGTTGTGTCAATTATATGCCCGTTGACGTGTTGATTGAAATAATTGATTTAAAAAATGTTTTTTTGTAGTTTTTTTTTTTAACAGTATCTTTAAAAATCAGTTTTGGTATAATTTTTCTCAAATATTAATTATGATTTGAATCTTAATCCATGTAAAGATGTGAATAACGATTAATCAGATAAAAATTGTTATTTTGCATAAAAACAGGTTTCAATCATGGGAGGGGTAAAAATTAGTCATATTAAATGTCATACCTAATAATGCAACTTCTAATCTCATTAAAACCATTCACTTTTTGTTGTTCAGAGTTAGTTCAATTTTAGAATAATTAACATGACAGATTTTTCTAAGTCATATTAGTAATATGAATGTTATTTAATAAACTATATGAATTTTGCAATTAAGCAACTAACATTTCAAGCAGACAGAAAAAGGTTTTATTTTTCAAGACCAACATTAAAGTATTTCGATTGAAAAACAAGGTTAGCATAAATGGAATTCACTATTTGAAGTGTCCCCACTCGTCTCATTCATTTTATCTTGAATACTACTTTGGTCATCTTTTAACAATTTAATCAATATATTAACATTTTTCTTGAAAAATAAATGGCTTAAAAACTTTCTTGAAAACATCATATTTCTTTAAATGTGACACGGATTGCACTTCTCTATTACAAAAATAATTGATAGCTAGCTAAATCATGCTTGAACTCCTCTATTTTATTGGTTACTATTTTGAAGAATCTCAATAATCTCAGATATTATTTTTTAGATATATCACTTTCATACAAAGAGTGACTTTTAATATTTATATAAAACTAAAATAAAATAGACAAAGAAATCTTAAGTAAGGCATGAAGTTGATCATCTAAAAATTTTTGTTGAATGGTTTTGCTATAGAAAGGAGGGGAGAGTCATTAATACTTTTTCCCAAGGATATTGACTATAAACTAATTGATTAAGAATTGAACTCCTCTATTACAATATCTAAGTTCTTGCACATATGGCAAGCTCATGTAATTGTTAAAATTGTATAACAAATATTCATTGTAAGGACAAAAAATTATTTTTGACCTCAAGTATTGATGATTAAAAAAAATCCATTTAGCTTGTCACATTGAATGTTTTATGCTAACCATATTAAGTAAAAAGCTAAGAACAGACTAACTAATCCTATTTCTTTGATGTCTAATCTTGGGGATTTATTATTTGAGTGCTGTAAGGACAGGGGTGGAAAAGAGGAAAAAAAAAGGAAGGAACAAAGTATTATTTCAAGCAAAATAATACACAAAGATAGACTATTGTTTTTTTATGTACACATAGACTTGTTATCTAGGAATTGTGATATAATAAAATCTATCTTTTATCACAAATGCTGTGAGAATTGGTACATTTGAAGGCATACAAAATTAGGATAGATCAGCTGGATTCACAGGTTTACGGATTTTTAGAACATTCGAATTTTATTTGCATTACTAAATGATAAGGAAAATAATCAATTTTTAAAAGTCACTTTCATAATGAATGACTGAAGTAACAAAAATATGCATATATTCAATATGTAGTTATATACCTTCATTTTTTTAAAAACATTCTAAAATTTCAGATACAGCTTACTGTTTCATCATGCATACAGAAAACAAGTTTATTTCAATACTTATATAAAAACGTGCCATACAACCAGTTTTTAAAAAATATTTTGTCAAAGTACTTTATGTTATAAACATTTGGTAATAACAATGGTCGTATAATAATAATTAGAAATTATATTTTCAATCAATTTTAGATTTTAATTAGATTAAATGTTAGTGTAAATCATTAATTTATTCATACTTGATCAAAAATAATTAAAAAGCAATGATAAATCAAAGACAAATATCAATAAACACGTAAAATTTTCTATAGATACATTTTAAAAATCATTTTTATTTTGATTTCCCAAGTAACATGTCAAAAATACTTAGCATGAAGACATTTCTTTCTTTTATTAAAAAAAAATTATCCCCTAACAATTTTCAAGGGTTATTGAAATTTCTATGATTAAAACCTAACAATGTAAGAATTTAAAAATGGAAAAATAAAAAGTTTAATCCCTGCAATAAAAAAGAACATGCATTTATGATTAATGTTTATACAATCTGACGTACTTATAAACATAAATGAGCAAATTTTCTGAAACAGAAATCAGAACTCACAAGTTTTTAAAACCATCTAACAGTAAAGATTTTAAAAGTTTTTATTTTAATCATTATTATCTAGGAATCAAAATTAACTCAAGACATTTCTATCCATCCACACATACACACACATACAAACACCCATACACACAGCATGCGCTAAGTTCACTAAGTCTTCAATGTTACTGTTAAGTTGGTTTCTTGCTTTATAATTATTTAATAATATATATGAGTGTCGGAAGATATTCAAGATTACACTGAGTAGATTTTTACCAGGTTTTGTTTATTGGCATTAGTTTGACAATAAAAACAACATAAATAAAAAATATGAATAGATATAATAAAAGAGGTCTATGATTTTTTTTAAATAACTTGAACCATGATGCTTTTAGCTGCTGAGGCTTTACTTGCCCAATTGATTTGTCAAAGGAATTGAGCTATTTTTCTTAAAAGCATGAAACTAGGCAAGCAGACCTGAATAGAATGTTCTATATCATTAAAAATAGCCAATTTGATCTTGAACCATCAAATGAAATTCAAACAAAAATCTTAACAGTTATAAAATAGAAAATAAATGATCTCTATCCAAATTTTAATTGCTATGTTAAAGCCATAATAAAAAATTCAAAATAATTCAATGTTTACACATTCATTGATAATCCACAAAATGTATAAACTAAAAGTGTGCTAAGTTAAAGAACCACTTGGGAAAAATAAAAATAAGGAATAGAAAACAATTCTATACATTTTCAGCACAAGTCACTCGAATAATAAGCATGACAGCAATAATGTACAAAGATGAATCAATCAGTTAGTTTTAAGCATCAAGCATGAAAATAGAAGTAGAAAATAAATTATCAATAAATAAAAATAACAATTAAATATTTTCAAAGAAAAATGAAAAGAAAACCAATTCTATTAGTTTCAATGTGTACCACTTGTAATTTGAATTACAAATAATATATAAATATCCAATTTAAGTATAGCAATTTTAATATTAAGTGAATAAAGCCTTGCTTGCTGTTGAGCTCTTCTTCTTTGTTGATTGGTTTAACATTTGCTTTAACATTTGCTTTAGAATGGTGATATATTTTATAAGACTAAAATAATCTAGAAATAGAAATATCAGTGCTCAATTAAATAATTTTACAAAAAACAACAAACCCTCTTCTTCAACAAAAATGTTGACATGGCAATGCATACTTTTATCAACAAATGAGAAAGGAAAATTCTGAGACAGATTTTTAAAAAAGGTTTTATCGTAACAAAATGTATGTCTATACCATTGATATTCAATTTAATGGGTTTCAAAAGGAACCAGATTTATTCTAATCTTAGTTTTTCATGAAAAAAAAAAAACACAAAAAAACCCCACTACATCCATTCTAATCTCCTTTGTTGATAAAGTTATATTTATTGCCAAACATTTTGTTATATTTGGATTAAAGATGAGAATTTGTTGTTTTCCTAAAATTATTTAATTATGCACTAATATTTATAGATTATTTCAGCCCATTAAAAATTTCTATATTTTTCTTGAAACTTAACCTAAATTTCTTTTTTTTTAAAAACAATTTCTTTAGATTTAAAAAGCCAAATTTTGAATAAATAAAGATTTGTGTAATTTTGTTTTTATTTTACACAAATATTTTTGAATACTAATGATTTAGACACACACAAACACACTCATATATTAGCACACACACACACACATATATACATATATAGTCACACAGATAAATATGTGCACACAGAAAGAGAGGAAGAAAAAAAAATTAGGGGTTATATTTTTTATTGTGGTGTTGGGAAAGGACCTTCCCAAATAGTAAAACAAAAGGTTTTGGTCCAACACTAATCCCCAAAATTGAAACATCCGTAAACTTGGAAATTGAAAGCACCAGCCTTTTATATCAAAAACTCACCGAGGAGAAAATCCATGGGTTCTTTGTTGTTTGCTGTCAGAGGAAGCAAAAACATAATCAAAACTAAAAGTTAAATAATGTAACAAAGCAGATTATATGATTATATGCCACTTTGTTGAATGGGAAAAGTGGAAGGAAGAGGAAAAGGAAAAAATGGAGAAGAGAGTGAGTGAAAAGGAATGACGAATAGTTTTATAATACTAAGAGTGATCATTTCTAATTTAACTGATCAGAGTATAGTGATTAAAGGAAATAAAATGATTTATGTTTGGAATTGCATCTAAAAATGTTATATTTTGAAATATTTCAAATAAAAATCTCCATATTTTAAATCCAATATATAAAAGAAATGCAGTTTTATCATTATTACAATGAGTTATTCAAATCCATTCTTGATAAATTTCTATTTCTAACTTGAAGAGATTTTGGATAAATGCAATGCATACTAGTATAAAATGATATAATACTGTCCACTAATGTCTGATTTTAGTTACAATATACTTTTTGGTTTCATCTCAAAGTATAGATAAATCCATATATGTCACATATAAATAATCATTTCAAAACATGATTAATGCATATACATTGCTTTTAACTTAAAAATATGAATAAAATTAATAAAACAAATATTTTGCACTCTTTTTAGGTGCATTTATTTAAATTATTAAATGAAATTTCTTTCTTTTATCTAAAATTACTCTAATTACTGTAAACCCTTTAGATTTATTGATCATTTTCAAAAGTTATTTTGTATGAAAAAAAAAAAACGAAGATTCCTTTTATGACAGAACTAAAGGAAAAAGGTGTGCAAAATATGAAGTAAAAATGACGTTTTATTTTGCACTCTACAGGAGAAAAGTGAAGAACGTGTGACATCCATGTACAAAATTTATATAAAAATGCAGTGAAAACATTTATATTTTATGGATTTGGTATGTTTCAGTGTGGTAGATTCGGCATGGCTATTTTGGCATGGCCAATTCAATGGTGGAATGATTATATTACTACAGTAAAAGTTTTTAACATTAATTCTAATAAACAAAAATTATTTTCTTTGTATAAAATTGAAATAAAAATTATTTAAAGAGAAAAATGTCCAAATTAAAAAATGAAATTCAATCACAGCAATTCTAAAATTCTTTTTTAATTTTAAACTCAAGCCAAATTGTTTAAAGTAAAACAGAATTTAAATATAAATTGGAAAAAGGTTTTAAAGTTATTTCTTTTATAACTATGTGCAACAATGGCAACAACAACACTTTGACACTCTTCAGAAAACTAATAGGGTTCAAAATTTTTTAATCCTTAAAAAATTAAATAGAAAATAATTAATAAAAAAGAATTTTGAAAAAAAAAACATGATTTTTCTTAAAAACAGTTAAAGTTTAGTCTAGTGTAGTGACATTAGTGACAAATATTAAAATCTTCAAACCAAGTTTATTTAGTTCAGCACAATATCAGACAACTAATCACATTGAGAATTATATAGTTTGTTTTTTTTTTATTTAAAAAAAAGTTATAAAATCTTTATAAAAATGCTGATTGCAGGGGTTATTGCCAGATCAACCATGCCGAATCAGCCCATTCCCATTTACTAAAATATTGAATTTTTATTTAGCAAAGAAGAAAAAAATGAATATCAACAGTTTTTTTTCCCACTATATAGATAACATTTTATTTAGCATATAAAAAAACTCATGCATATACATATTATATTTATCTTGGAATATATTTCTCGTAAGATTGAATCGTCTAAAAATCAAAAATTAATTCCATATCTTCAGCTAAAAAAAATGTTCTAAATTCACGCAAACAAGTATATGAATGTGTTTCGTAAATCATGAACATTAATAAATATCCCTAAATTTAAAAGAAACAAAATATATTAAAAAAAACTAACAATATTATACAACACAAAATCCTTAAATATGTCTGTTTTCAATACTTTTGTAAGTATAAATGATAAACATTTCGTGGGAAATATTAAAAGACAATGATCATGGTTTTCAGATATTATATTTACTTGGTGAGCAGCAACCCAAGATGGCACAAGGCCATTTTTACGTGCTCTTACCTGAGCTTTTTACATTCAGTGTTTCCCTTCACCTAGATGAGCTGCTCTTCCGAGTTAACGAGCCCCATCTGCCTGAGGCAGCTAAAGGTGAATGTAATGGTTTTGACTGGGATTTGAACTTGTGTAATACGATCTCGGAGCCCGAGCTTCTACCAATGCTCCACCGTCACTGCTCAATGATTTTCAGATATGTAACAATGAAAATCCATATTTTGAAGTTTACTTCTTTTTTTTTTTGAGGTTTTTGAGATTCTAATTTGATGAATTTATTAATATTATCTTTAAATTAGGAAAATACTGTACTTTTAATATATTGACTAAAAAACATAAGAGCTTTAATCATTAATATTAACTTTAAAAGGTATTGCTTAACTGCAATGATTTTTTACATATTAGATGAAATAAACAAAAAAATTCTGATGGTGTATTTCATATTTCAAAAAAATAAGATGATATTTTTTCAAATACACCATCAGGAATTTTTTTTGTTTATTTCATATATGTATGTGTGTGTGTTGATAAATAAAGTTAAGAAGTCATTTTGTGATCAACTGTCATACTTGGAAGGAATTTCACATGTAATTTCTGAGCAATTAAGATATTTAGGCCATAGAATAAAATAATCAAAATTGCATCATTGTTTGTAAGGATGTGTCATGTGTTAGTTGATCGTGTATTTGTTTTGCATAACCTCATATGTAGGTTCAATCCCGCACTTAATTTCTAAATCTTTTCTTTTCAAAAACTGGACGGATCATACTAAAATTGAAATTTGATTTGAAATAGAAAAAAAAATTTTAATTAAAAATTAGCAAGTTATATAATTTCTTCATTGAATTAATAAAAAAAATTTTCAAATAAACCTTTTTTAAACTAATTTTGTTTTAAACTGAATTTGAAAAATTATTTAGTATAACAAATCTATCGAAATAAATTTAATTTAAAAAAGTAAAATCTGTAAATTGACAGAATAGGGTTTTAACTTGTCTCATAATAGCAAAGATTCAGTTAAACTATTTTTTGCATCGAAAACAAATAAGAAAATAAAATAAGGAAAAAATGGATTTGAATGTTTAATTCTTGATATATTCATGAAATATGCCATAGTGTAATGAATAAAAAAACAAAGAAGCTTTATATCAAAATGAAACCAAACTTTTCCCATTTTGAATATTAATAAGAATACCACAATAGCAGTATTTATATTTTTCTTTTAATCAATTTTTAGGGAAAAAATTACTGGGTAAATTCAATTATTATTAAAGATAGAGCTACTTTAAATAATTCAAAGAGGAAGACTTAAACTTAAAACAGAATTAATTTCCATAAATTCAAATAGATATTTTAATGATAAATATACAACCATTGTTGTATGTAGTGTAATAAAAAAGTAAATATTCATTTATTTATTCATTCCTTATATAAATGAATATTTAACTTTTATTACACTAAATAGAACAATGGTCGTATATTTTTCATAGAAATATTTAAAATTTTTGTAAAAAAATTAGGGAATTTAATCTGATGATAAAGTAATATAATTTTCACACAAAAGAATTCTGTTGCTTGATATTCATCAATATAATTTTCATACAAAAATAAAAAAGCAAAAATAATTTCTGTTACTTATGTTTGAATGATTGTCCTAAACTTTATTGTTATTTATAACATTCTTTAAGACGGCAGTTAGATTAAAGTACTTTGTATTTAATAGTAAAGACGAAGAAAATAGGGTGAACACAGAGAATTTTACAAAATAACTATAAAATATTTCAAGAAAGCATAAAAAATGAAGAATTCGAATAATATTGGAGTAATATCAAATATAATTTTTTTCAAGATTTTGTACAAGTCTTAAAAATAGCATTAAGTCTTTTTATCACACACTGAAATCCTGAAAGAATTGTTAAAAACAATTCAATATTGTAAATATTAGATTGAGAGAGAGAGAGAGAGAAAGAGAGGAAGAAAGAAAGAGGGAGAGAGAGATAGAAAGGAAGAAATACAAAAGAGGTTAAAAGTGTTTTAAGTACTTTATTCATTAATACACTTATTCAGTGTTTAATTTATTAATAATTTCACCATTTAATAAATGTTCAATAATTGGTAATTTGTATAAATTTCATTGAAAAATGATTCTTTATTTAAGAAATTTGGACTTCTCTCCTCATCAGTGTTATCTTCGCAATGTTTTGACTGGCATGACCTTGGGTACTACTGAAACCCAAGAACCTTCTTGTTGGAGCTCTGAACTTAACCTTTTATGTAATTGACATGTTATCAGGTATCAAATCAATCTATATTATATATTCCTGAGTTAATTTCACCTGCAGTCAGAAGTGAACTTATTTCCTGCAGATAATTATCACTTAGAATTTGCATAGACTAACTACTAGTAGAGTAAAAGTCCAAATAATTTGAATAAAGTTCAGGATCAAGAATTATCTAAATTCAGACATTTCTTTCACTAATTTTTACTGTCTAAGCTTATTGCTTTTAAGAATTTTATTGTTTTTCTAGCATAACTACTATTTTATTTTATTTTATCTGTCCATCGAAGAGAAATTTGGAAATTTGAAGGGAGGGAATAAAAAAAGGATTAAAGGACAAGAAAAGCATTAAAAGAAACTTTCATTCTAGGTTTTCAGATTACAAAAAGAACCAACAGAGAGACGGAAGGAGGGAGAGACTGATTGATTTTGCTCTAAAGAGAGTTAATATACTAAGAAAGTTTTGAGACATTGAATAATAAATGACTATTGAAATAGTAAATGTTAAATGTTGTTGTTGTTGTTGTTCTTGTAGTACAGAAATAAATGATCTTTAAAACATATGAAAATGAAGCAGGTTTCTAAAGAATAGCCTTCAACGCAAGTATCAAACAATAATTTCAAATAATCATAAAATAACACCTTACCCAGAGAAACCACTCAAACCGTCCATAATGTTTGCCCCAACATCTCTGAAAAAAAAATTATTTTCATGTTAAGAAGATATAACTTATAAATATTTATGTCTAGTTATGATTTTTATATTCTTATTAGGTATTCTATTAAAATTATTATTATTTCCAATGTTGAAAATATTTATCAATCATATTAAAAAATATATATTTAGCAACCAAATATTTAGAGACTAAATTTTAGTTTTTACAAAAAGTTAGAGGAAATTGTCATAAAACGGGCTTTATATACCTTGTGTTTGACAACCAAAAAAAAGTCGTTTAAATCACCTTCTTTGTTTTTTTTTTACTTTTCTTAAACATCCAATTTCAAAATTCTATTAGAAAAAAAACTACTAAGATATATGACATAGTTTTTTTGAAGTCGTTAATTCAATCATTAAAAACAAAAATGTATAATTTAAATAATTATTTGTGGAATTTCTTTACAAAGTTACATCTAAACCAATGTATTAAAAATTTTGTGACAAACTGAAACTGTTTAAAATAAGGTCATAACCTATTTCTAAACTATAAAGGCCTCGATTGGTAGACCAAAGTGAAATAGGATCAGTCCATTAAACTTTCTTAAACATAGCTAATTTTCGGTTTCAAAGAATTAAATTTGCATACATGAGTTTCTCTAGACTGCTGTATTGAAAATATCTGATAGTTAGTTGATATTTTTTAAATAAAAAATTCAAAAGAGCATGTATGTAGTACAATTCAAGTTATTTAAAATTATTTCTAATTTACAGTGTACAACGATGAAAATATTTTTGTAATGAATTTTAAGAAATCATTAAGTAGGTTTTAACAACACAAAAAAATGAAACTGTAATATTTTTCAATCTATATTTTACAAATCTAGTAAAAAGTTGTAATGCGTACACCATTTTTTCAATTTCTAAAATAATTAAAATTCATGGGCGGGGGCTTGTAAAAAAATATTTTTTAAAAATATGTCTAAGAAAGAAATGATTTTTAGATAAAAATCAACAAAAATATTCCCTAAAAAATTCCCTAAAAAATTTTTTTAAACCAAATAAAAAGCCAATTTTTAAGAGAATTTTTGAAAAATTGTGTTCAAATCACAACATTATTTTTTACTTAGAAAAACCATTAAAAACAGGCTGGAATCAAAAAATGAAATATTTTCACTTTCAAAATTCTTTATTAAAAAAATTATTTTTGAAATTAATTAGATTTTTTCTTAATCATTCATCTTTATGTTGCACTAAAGAATTTTGTCCTTTTCACCCATAATTTTTTTCTAGTACATGTTTAAAAGACAGATGTTCGAAAAAAAAAAAAGATTTAATGTGGCAACACCAAATGATTCAACATCTGGGGAGAAAAGGGGGAAGGTTGTACACATGCAAAATAACCTGATCCAATAAAATTACCTAAAATGTATAAAATTGGAATTTGCAAATGGTAGCGCCCTTGAAATTGATTGTGGAAATCTTATTCTTATGCAAATAAGGAGGCACTTGTAGGAATATAAGTGGGTCGTTTTTGCCAACAGGCAGTGAGTGAAAAAATCTTCCTCTGCTCGTGT
>JAUZSX010293026.1:0-13957 GCA_034780655.1 Idiosepius hallami
AACACGATTTATTACTTCATTTCTTGCATTAGACACTTTTAGTGAATAAAATGTGATTAAGATATTGAATATTATTCGTGTAATAATCCGGCCCACCAATAACTTCATTTTCCTAAATCTGGCCCACCAACTGGAGAAGTTGCCCACTCCTGCTTTAGATACTAAGAGGCCGATATATCGGCCCTGACAACATATGGCAAAAAAAAACACACCAATATTTTAATTTTTATATGTCCCCCTAATACAGGGCTTCAAACTCGTGGCTCGCGGGCCAATTGCGCCCCGCAGGACGATAGTTTGTGGCCCCCGCCTTATTTTGAAAGTTTAATGTTAGTGCGGCCCGCGAGTTTAATATGAATGGCACTTTACAGTGTTTTGTGCAGAGCTACCAATCACGGAATGATTGATTGATTGATTTTATTCATTTCTTATTTATTTTCTTATTCATTTGTTTACTGATTTTTTTTATCTTATTTTGTGTTAAGAAAATAAAAATAAAGATATTTGAGAAGATTAGAATTTTTTTTAGTTTTTTCTTGTGGAAAAACCTGATGCGGCCCAGCCTCAGCCCACAGGTAAATTGAGTTTGAGGCACCTGGTCTAGAGACTCCTACGCCACTGAGTGGGTGCAAGAGCAACGCTAATCCCCCCACCCGCCTCAAACTAATATTTTGAAAAATAAAATAAAATTATTTAAATAGGTTTTTTGTAGTACAAAACTTTGTAATTGCACAGAGAAAAAGTAAATCACGCGAAAGCATTCTAGAATAGGTCAAATATACAACAATTAAAATCTAAAATTCTAAAAAAAAAAATTTATTTCTTAAATTTAACCGGTTTCGAACCCTAACTCATCAGAAATTTTACTGGGGTTATTTATTTTATTTTATATCTAAGAAAACTAAAAGACATTTTTTATTAAAACGAACAGGGGGAGAAAAAAAAATTAATTAAATGGAGATTGATAAAGGAATAGAGAGTAATTATACTAAGACCCAGCAGGCATACTTTCTGTCTACAGAGAGTAGGCCTACGGGATCTTATGTATAATGACTCTAGAACCTTTAAGTGGAAATCGGAGTGCGATCGAGCTACAATAGAAAAGCGATCAGCACTCAAACCTAACCTACATTCATTATTGTTGGGGAGTAAAACACCCCTCATTATAGACTCGCCGACTCAGCGAAGGTCGGCGCATGCGTGCGACCGACGAGTCACTCCGAGAGAGACACTTCGAGACTGGGAGTTGTCTCGATGCCGTCTCGGGGCTGGTCGCTCCAGCGGCCATATATATTTCTGTTATAATTATAATACACACTTTATACTGTCTCCGTTGTCTTTGTCTTTTTTCCACAACAAACTAACGACGCCACAACAAAAATGCTGTCTAAAAAGGAAATAATGGTAAGATTTTGTATCAGGATACTTTTCTTAGACCAAAACAGGTCTTATGTAGGATGGAATTTTTTCAAAAATGGAAATTTGTTACACAGTGAATCAGCAATCGAATGAATCCATCATGAACCCGGACTATAATGCTAGCCCTCAGAGGAGCAACCAGCTGTGTCAGACCTTTCCTGCAGGAAGTGGATGATGCTAAACCATGCTGGGGCCAAGGTTGCAAAGATCTGAGATAACTCTCTTGAGGTGGGGCTTTGTGCAGAATGCAGTTTGCCTATGTGGCGCTGCTGAGCCGACCATTTCTCAACTACTAGATACGAAGGGATGTGACGGCTGCCGCCTGTCATTTCCTTTCCGGATGGAGTGCATGATATGATGATGATGATGATGATCATCAAATTATTAGCAAAAGTTATCAAGTTTTTTTACTTCATTTAGATTTGGAAAGTTTTTTGCACAACGAATCACCAAAAATTGTCATCGGCAGCAAAAATTAACAAGTTTTAAATTTTCAAACTTCCATTTTTGTTTTTTCTTCAAGTTGTACTTGAATTAATTTTTGATTAAGCATTGAATTAGTTTTCATCTGAGTTTAATGTTTCTAAAGAGAATGGATTGTCTTCCACTTTGGGGGTTGAGCATACGGCTACCGACTCTTTCTCATTAAACAAGTATGCTCTGAAAACAGCAAAAAACAAATTTCCTGCCAAATGCACCACTTGGCGTAAATGGTTAATCGAAAGAGAATGGATTACTTTAAGACAAATTTAAATCATTAGCAAATAAATCCCAAAATCATAAAGTTTTTCACAAGTTTGGTACACTCAATTAGGATGAATAAATATCTTTCTTTGTTTAAATGATGGTTTATTGTAGAAAATCTTGTAAAATTTGAATATTCTTGTTTTGAACAGATCCAACCCTCGATGAAGTGAACATCACTTCAACAGGAAATACTGTTGAAATTACCTGGAATGAAACTAATTTAGAAAATTGTAATCTGTGTTTGTACAATAACTTAAACTCAAGCTGCAAAAAGTAAGTTAGTTTTGTTTTCAAAATCTAAAACTTTGTATTTCCAATGAATTTGTAGCAGACAGATTACAACACCGCGTCTTTTACGACACGTCCTGTACAACAGGAAGTAGTGGTCGTTTTACAATGACTCACTTTGTTTTGGGACAGTGGCTTAACCACCAAGTTTTAACTGGCAGACAACAAAAGTTCGTCTCAACCATGGATGAAGCAAGCTCGCGCGCTCACATCACCTCTCCCTCTCTACAATAGAACTTACAACAATTACTACTACAATTCTGATAGCAGCACCAGATACAACTATAAATCTACTTCAAGTACACACACACAAATTTCCTCCCCAGAACAACATATGTTCAACTCTGAGGACAGACTTCTTTCCTGTCGGTGTTGTTACATGGAAGACAATTTTGAAGAACATTAGTCTTCTGGTGTAGTTTACACCCCTATACCATTAACATAATGGACTCGTCTTGGCTCTATTTAAGCCAGACATTTTCAGCCTATGAGCTGAGATTTGTTACGTAGTTCAATATTGTACACATTACCCGGCTCTCTATATTCATGTCGTGACCCCTTAACAGGGAGCTACAACAATTAGAAACTGATGTATTTAAACTGAAAATCAAATTTCAAAAAAGATTTTTTGTTTTTTAGTTTAAAGTTTTTGTTTGCTTTTTTTTTGTTTTTTCAGTGTTTCAGGAAAAAATGTCTCGTTTAATAATATCCGAGCAGGCATGGTCTATAAAGTGAACGTATCTTGCAATGGCGGATGGAGCAACCCACGAAAAGTGATTATCCGTAAGTCAAAAAAAAAAAGAAGTTTCTAAATTGGGGGCTAAATTCTAAATTTCTTTAGTGAAAATTCAAGAAATTTATTTAAAATAAACTTTTTAATTGAGTTTTCAAATTGAGTTTATTATATTTACATAGTGAGCACCAACCCATATTTGGCACAAGGCCATTTTTACGTGCTCTTACCCGGGATTTTTACATTCGGTGTTACCCTTCAACTAGATGAGATGCTCTCCCAAGTTAACGAGCCCCATCTGCCCGAGGCTGCTAAAGTGAAAGTAATGGTTTTAACTGGGATTTGAACTCGCGTAATACGATTCCAGAGCCTGAGTTTTTACCAATGCTCCACTGTTGCTGCAAATGGAGTTTATTTTTATTGATTTTTCTCTTTTTCTTTTTTTTAATGCTATAAGAATTGTATTTAAAGAAATTCTTGAACAGACGAATAAGACATTAAAATTGATTGCTATAGAATTTGCTTTAGAATTGAGATAAAAATGCATTAGACCAGATTGCTATAGAAATGCATTAGAACTGATTGCTAAAAAAATGTGATTAGAACTGATTGCTAAAAAATGTGATTAGAACTGATTGCTATAGAAATGCATTAGAACTGATTGCTATAGAAATGCATTATAATTGGTTGATATAAAAAGTGATTAGAACTGATTGCTATAAAGACATTAGATCAGATTGCTATAGAAATGCATTAGAACTGATTGCTAAAAAATGGGATTAGAACTGATTGCTATAAAAATGCATTAAAATTAATTGCTATGAAAATTCCAAGATGTTTCCTAAAGTCCAAATTTCTTCTCCCAAATATTGTCTCTTTGCCCTAAAGATTTTCAAATGTTGACCCTAAACCTTTCCAAACACATGTAACCCCTCCTAATGTTACAAAATCTTTTTTTCTCTTTCCAGCTCCCCTTCCACCGTCAAATATTCAAGTTTCCCAAAACACGGATTCGTTCAATGTTAGCTGGCAATTTGATTTCACTAATTCAAATGTGGAATTTTTCTATCTTTCTGTTGGTAAACGCATCATTAAAATCTCGGGAAATACAACTTTTTTTAAAGTCGAAAACCTGACCTCAGGAACTGATTACAATGTATCAGTGTGGAGCAATGCATTTAACAGAAATAGTTCCAATCGAAAAATAAGCACTGAAAGCACTCGTAAGTATATTTCAAACTTGTGATATTTAAACCAAAGTTTCAGAGAAAAGAAGATAAATAACTTCCTCACAGGTATTAACTTTTAATTTTAGTTTTCTTAGGCGGAATATCATTATTCAGACACATTTCATTAATAATAGAATAATAGGAGATCAATGACTTCCTCACAAGTATTAACTTAAGTTTAGTTTTCTTAGGTAGAATATCATTATTCACACACTTTTCATTTATAAGAATTTAAATTTTTCTTTTCAATATTTTTAATTCAAAATTTTTCTAGTTTTCTTACTAAAAACTTAGTTGTGGGGTCAAGCTTCTTAATATAATTCAGAAGGGGACTGAGTGATCATACTGATAAGCTCGACCCCACAACTAAATTTCTTGTAAGAAAACAAGATAAAAAATGAGAAACCAAGGCAAACAAAGACTCACCAATATTTTGACCCTAATATGCCATTCTACTATAACGGCTTTGAGTGATGTGATTATGTGGTAATTTTTAAAAGTTAGGATTCAGAGGATTAAAACGAGAAATCGCAAATAATCTTTCTTAAATTCTATTTTTTTAATCCAAATTTCTGATTTTTGAGAATAAATTTTTTAACTAGTTTACATTTAAAGAAGAATATTCTCTTCTGAAATCTTTATAAAAGGAAAAATGTGTGTTGACAATCAGTCTTTATTAAACTCCTGTCAGTTTTTGACCTACAGACTTGAAATTTCATGTATAGAGTATTCAGACCTGGGGAAAGCTTTTTAATTCATTTTGAGCCAAAAGTTTTGCTGGTAAGGAGTCTAAGTTGAAAGATAGGACTGTTGCGGTCTCTACCAAAGTACTCTGCCAATTTTAGGTTTAAACACTTGAAATTTGATATATGGGTTATTTTGACCTAATGAAAACTTTCTAATTGGTTTTGAATGGGAAAAATAGCTGCTAATGTTTCAAAATTTAGAAATACAAAAAACACGAATCAAACACAAGAGCAAGTATCTATACATTCAGAAAACTGCTATTTTTTATTGATCCATATGATTTTTTTTTTTTTGCAGAACCTGAATGTATTACTACGCTGAGTAAAGTGTCTTATACAAATAGTTCCATCTCTTTGAATTTGTCTAATACATCAAACTCATTTGATAATTACAAGTTTATCTTGCAAAGTGAGGGTCTTGTAACAAATAATACGAAGATTGTAACAAATACTACGGAGAATGTAACCTTCAATAAATTAGAAGCAGGGACCGAGTATAATATCAGTGTGAGCACTATAAAAGGAACTCTTCAAAGTGAACCATGCAAATCGACAATCACAGCAAGAACCAGTAAGTTAATGGCTTTTTTATTTTATTTGTCTTTCTTTTTTTGTTAAAATCAGGACCCTGCTTAAAGCCCCTGCAGACCCTTCAATTGCAGGGGGGCCGCAAGCTCCATAGGGACCGCTATGTTCCTTGGCTTCACAGATTGTAATGCAAAAAAATGCCAATAATAATTAATTGTTAAGACAAAGAAGAAAATCATTATCACAATTAAAATGTAAATCTATCATTCCATCATTCTATCAGCCTGTCTCTCTCTATACATGTATGTGTATGTATATATAGAAGACTCAAGGAGGTTGAGGGGAAGGCAACTTGCCTTTTTAGGTTAAAGGGGCCGACAAGTCCATTCTGCGTCAGGGCCGCTAAGTGGCTAAGCACGGCACTGATTAAAATCATAATTCAACATGTCTTCCAAGCCTAAAGCTTTCTATTTATCCCAAGTTTATTTTGAGTTAAATCCTTGCCAATTCAAAAACCCATTTTGAAATCAAGAATTTCAACCTTTTTTTGTGGTCTTTGCTTATTTCAGAACCGAATGCACCAACTGTTCAATGTCGTCCATCAGCAAGACAAATTGATGTGACCCTTAAGAAGGGCCAAGGCCGTATTGATGGATTTGAAGTTATGTGTGATCATTGTGACAATTTCACTGAACAAGTTGTCTATTCAGATGATCAGGCCATTTTGAATATCACACAACTTGAACCATACCAAATGTATTTTATAAGAGTGAGAACTTTTGCTGGAAATCTCTTTAGTGAGGCTGAAACTTGCAATTCCACCACAAACGAGAGTGGTAAGTTCACATTAACGTATTTACTTTCTAATCTTATTGTGACGAAAATGTTTTGTGTGCGATACAGAAGGGACATCCAGGGCAGTTGCAAATGGTGGCATCCTCTTGATATTGACTAGTTAAAATACCATGTCAATGTTCTTATGCAAATGAGGAGCTACCTCATGCATAAAAAAAAAAAGATGTTCGGCAACCAGGGAGTCGCACTCGATTTGGAGGAATTCTGAAGGACCGCTGGGGTCTGTGTTGTTTGTGCTGCTGTGCGTTTTATTCTACCACGTGTGTCATTGAACCCTATAAGCCATGCCGCTGGTTGTTACTAGAGGAAGTATTGGCAAACTGTGTTGAACTGTGTCTGTGTATTTACTCAATTACAAGCTATCGAGGTGAGCTGAGTTTTTGTGTACTCTGTACTCTTTTTTTATTACAATATCACTTATCTTAGACACTTAAAAGTGAGTGTTTGTCTGAGGGATAATCTCTGCCAAACTACTTTGGCAATTTTTTGTCAAGAGTCTTATTGGATTCTCTTTGTTTCAATTTTATATATTTAACAATGTTCTGTAAGCCAACCTCTTTTCATTGAATCTATTTTTATCGGTAGACTCTGTGAGCAGCCACAATGACCAGGCAACCAACTTGCTCTACTCCTCTGACTTTCTTCTGATCAGAAGGCAGACTGAGCAATCCTCTGCAAGAGGACCCGCCTGACTCTGTCTCCATAGTGTGTGTTTCTTATGGCTGTGTAGACTGCCGGGCATGACACAAGGCTGGACACAAGTACAAAGCAAGGAATCAGTATTGTTCTTTGTATCGGAATCTTAAATCAACATTTTCCTGGAATTGCTATTAGAAAAAATTAGGAATTGTCCTCAACACTGATCTTAAACTAAAGTTTTTTTCTTATTCAAAGCCAATATGCACAGATCATCTGCTGCACAACATCTATACATAGCATTTTACAGTAAAAGAATTGGGAAAAGTGGCCCATTGCATTTTTGGTCAGAAGGTCCACCTCTACTCCTGATGTTTCTCAACTTCAAAGCTGTACACTCTGGAATGTTCCACAGTTTTCTTCTTTCCCATTGGTCGGGCTTGGACCACTGGTCCAGTTCTTTACATAAAAGAAACCAAATCCAATCCATCTTGTTGTTTTATGGCAATTTAAAAAAAAAAAAAATTTTTCTTTTCTGTTTTCAATTATTTTTCTTGATTTTCTTTCTCAGCTCCATCTGAAATCCAAAATTTAAAAATTGAATCAATTAACGATGCACAAATTAATGTGACGTGGGAAAAACCTCAAAAGGAAAATGGCCGTATTCGATTCTACATGGTGTCGTATCGTGGAGAAGAAGTCGGAACTAATGTAAGTCCAAAAAAATTTTTTTTGATGTCTGAGAAATGGAAAGAGTAATGCTTAAACATTGTTTTAAAGAACAACAAGAAGTTAATTAAAATGAAATTATGAACAAGAGAGAAATCCTTTAAAGAATTTAAAGAAAACTAAAAAATGTAAAGGTTTAGAAAGACTTATACACACACACACACACACATATACAAACACACAAAGAGAGAGAGAGAGAGACACACACACTGCTAAGTGTGCACCTTTTACTAACTGATTTATTTAGAAAAGAAAAAATCAACAGCCATGCAGCAGTCTTTTTAAAATACATATTTCAATTTAATTTCAGTCAATTTTAATAATAAAAAATTAAAAAAAAAAGGTTAATGATAAAATTCTGTTTTCATTTTTTTTAAATTGTTTTTTTTGTCTCCTTTTGTTTTCCCAGAAAACTCACACGGAAAATTTAAATACCTCGAAAGAATTTTGGAAAATCAATGTCCGACCAGGCTATAAATATAGCATCTCAGTAAGTTGCAGTTAAATTACTTTAAAATTCAAATAAAATTGAATCTTTTGCCTTTGGTTCAATTTGATTCAAGGTCAACAACAAAATATCTCGGACGTTAAGACTATTTTCTGGTATCAATAGGATATCTCTTTCTTAATGACTATTTTCTGGTATCAATAAGATATCGCTTCCTTAAGGATTATTTTCTGGTATGAATGGGATATCTCTTTCTTAATGACTATTTTCTGGTATCAATGGGATATCTCTTCCTTAATGACTATTTTCTGGTATCAATGGGATATCTCTTCCCTAATGACTATTTTCTGGTATCAATGGGATATCTCTTCCTTGATGACTATTTTCTGGTATCAATGGGATATCGCTTCCTAAATGACTATTTTCTGGTATCAATGGGATATCTCTTCCTTAATGACTATTTTCTGGTATCAATGGGATATCTCTTCCTTAATGTCTATTTTCTGGTTTCAATGGGATATCGCTTCCTTAATGACTATTTTCTGGTACCAATGGGATATCTCTTCCTTGATGACTATTTTCTGGTATCAATGGGATATTGCTTCCTAAATGACTATTTTCTGGTTTCAATGGGATATCTCTTCCTTAATGACTATTTTCTGGTATCAATGGGATATTGCTTCCTTAAAAGCTTGAGATCATTTTTGTACTTAAGAAGAATGAAATTGATGGCTTTAGAACTTTTTGCCATTTAAAAAAAATATATTTTAGTTTTTTTCTGAAAACTTTATTTGAATCTAATATACAAAACTCTAATTGTTACGATTGAATGGGTTCTACATCCAGTTTTGAATTTACGGGCATGTGTGTGGCTAGATCAAGTAGGCACTATATAAGAAAATATGAAATTGAACTGTGAACACTGGTATTCTTAAATGATCACCCGTCTTACTACTGGCTAGGCTCGACATTGCTTAACTTCGGATATCTAATTGGGACCGGTGTTTTCAATTCAACTTGACTGTATAAATCATTTCAGCATTTTAGAAGTGGTGATTCTAAGGTTGTTGTTTAAAATCTTTTTTAAAAAACTAAGAAAATATGAAGAACTGCTTTTGAATTAAAAATAAATAATGGAGAAGCGTTTATGAAAATTAAGAAAAAAATATTAGCAAGTCCCCGATGCCGGGCAAAGCCGGGCATTACTTCTAGTATTTATTAATGACAATAAATTTTTGGTTGAAGTTTTTTAAAAACATAAGTTTAAAAGGTCAGAGGTCATGGAAATTTCTGCTTTCAAATTATTTCTCTCTAAAATGTCGGCTTTAAATGACCAAAATGATTGACATGCCATTAAATAAAACCAACCAAATCAAACCTCTCTAAAATGACTTTGAAGTCAGAAAAAAGCTTTGAGCAATTTCGATAAATTTCATTTTATTTTTCTAAAACTATTAAAAAGTCTTAAACCTTTTTTTTTTTTCATTTAGGTTACTCCAGTTACAATTGCTCCAGGTCCAGAACGAACAATAAGTTTTATTTCAAAATCATTTGGTAAGTTTGTTTTTGTTTTTTTTTCTCTCTATTTTTTTTATTCAAAGACATTTCTATTTTTATGTTAGTAAAATAAACAATCTAATCAATCAATCAACAATCAAACTCTGAGATGACCTTGCAAATTGAATATTTAAATAAGGCTGTGACAAGATTATTCTTTTTATGTAAGCATATTCTTTGCATACAGAATATTCTTTTAAGAAAAAGCATATTTTTTAAAAGAATATTCTTTTAAAAAAAGAATATGCTTTTAATTAAAAAGCATATTTAAAAAAATATATGCTTTTAACTTTTTAAAGAATGTTTTCTGTTAAAAGCATATTCTTTTAACAGAAAGCATATATTCCCGAGAAATAAAAGCATATTCTTTTTTAAAAAGAATATTCCCGAGAAAAAAAAGCAGATTCTTAAGCATATACTTGAAGAATATTTCCAGGATATCAAAAGAATTTAAAGCAAATTTTAAAAAGAATATTGTCACAGCCCTTGTAATAACCAAGATGAGATTGATAGTCCAAATCCTCCAAATTAACATCAGGTATCAAAAAATAATCTAGATCTTTTTATTTAATTACAGCTCCAGGATTCAAACCCAATATCTCAAAACAATATAAACAAGCCAATCAATCTGACCAGCCAACCCTGAACTCATTTACAGTGGAATTTCCTATGAATCCTTTTTCCGAAGACAATGGACACATTCTAAACTATACAGTGATTGTCGCAACCAGTAATGATGTGGACACACAGGCAAGTGTGCTTCCTAATTGGTATCAATTCAACGAGAACTCCTCCATCAAAGCTTATCAAGTGATCAGCAATTGTACAAATCTCTATGACAGCGATAACAGTTGTAACCAAAAGAGGACAGGCCGTGCAAAGCGCAGCACAGAATTGAGTCCAGTAAAATTTAAGATTGGTGTGGAGGATTGCTCAAAAGAGAATACTTCTTATTGTAACGGGTTTTTGAAGCCAAATACTAATTATTACGTGAAAGTTCGTGCCTATACATTGGATGCATTCCAAGACACTCCATTCTCGGAGGCAATTCGCACAGAAACTGAAAGTAAGTGGATTTTTTCTTCGCAATTCTTCTTGATTTCTTACTCTATTCTTGATAGTTATCAAATCAAATATTTTATTTGATTTGTTTATAACTTAAAATTCCTTGATTTTCAATAGTTGCCAAATATTTGAGCATATTCTTTTTTTAAAAGAATTTGCTTTTAATTAAAAAGCATATTTAAAAAAATTAAAAAATATATGTTTAACAGAAAGCATATTCTTAAAAAAAAAATATTCCCGGGAAATAAAAGCATATTTTCAATAGTTGCCAAATATTAGATTTGTTTAATAACTTTTCATAAATAACATTCCAGTGACTTTTCGGGAATTTGGTCGTATTATCTTTTTCAAACTCAGCTTGCATTTTTCTACAATGAACCGACACACATTTTTCCCCAAAATCCATTGTTTATGAACTAGATACTAATTTTTAGATTCAGGCTCAATTCACCCTGATGCTAACAGCTAAACCTAATCGAGCACTATTATAATATTACAGTACCACAGATAGGGGACTAGGTTGATACATATTGAAAATCGTTTCAAATATCAATTGGAATTTTTTATTTAAATAATTGATAATTCATAAACTATTAAATAAAAAATGCAAAGACATTCAATACAGGAAGTAGTTATTCACAACCGGAAGTGATATCACATTTAACCAGATGTGATATCACATTTAACATAATTTGATATATCTAGGATAAGTTGGTAATCCAAGAGATGTTATCCAAGTCAAATAGAAAGATGAAAATTGAAAGAGAAATAAGAATACTTGTGCCAAAATAAAAATAGTAGAATTGGGGTTCTGCTTGCCAAAATTCAATTGTGGCTCATTGTTATTTTTATCTACTTCTTCTTTCTAGAAAAAAATGGGATCATCTTAGTAGCCAGGCACCCCCGACTAGCAAAATCTAATATCCCAGGTTTTCTAATTATAAACAATCACACTCAAGTGGCAGATCTTTGTTCAATTCTCACACAGGCCGAATGTTTGATCGCTTTCGGTCGGGTCAGCCACAGTTTAGTGTTGTTTTTTTTAGGTCTGAAAATTTTAAGGATGTGGAGTTACAGCACTGATGATGTGTGGGAATTGTAGCACCTAAAGATGTAATTTATACCTTTTTTCAGTTATTTCCTCTATAAGTGAAATTCAGTGGTACAAATGTTCTCTAGCTAGACAAACGCTCCGGTTATAAGTTGGACATAAATTTTTTCTTTCCTTTTTTTTTTTTTTTAATGAAATGGAAAAATTATAATTTTGATTGATTTGGTTGAGTTTAAATTCTAACAATAAAATAAGTTTAACAATTAAATAAGTTTAACAATTAAATTCGTTTAAATTCTAACAATAAAATAAGTTTAACAATTAAATAAGTTTAGATTCTAACAATTAAATAAGTTTAACAATTAAATAAGTTTAGATTCTAACAATTAAATAAATTTAACAATTAAATAAGTTTAACAATTAAATAAGTTTAGATTCTAACAATTAAATAAATTTAACAATTAAATTAGTTTAAATTCTAACAATTAAATAAATTTAACAATTAAGTAAGAATTTGTATAATAATAAATTATTGAAAAAATGAATAAGAACTTCATAATTTGAAAAAAAAATTGATTTTTATTTTATAAACAAATTTTATTTTTTTTGTTTTATTAATTTAAAAAACATTTTTTTTTCTTTTAATGATTCCCCCTCTTTTTTTCTTGTAGAAACAGGATTACCAAGTTGGGCCATTGCTTTGGCAATCCTTTGTACCCTCATCACTTTTTTGCTGATTGGTTTAGCAGTTTATTGTATCAGGAAACGGAAATTACCTAAAACGTCCAAAGTTGAAAAAGATTTTAACATGCCTCGATTCAAACCTACAAGGTGAGTGGAAAAAGGCAGGGAAGGTTAAAGATTTCACCCTGGATCTACAAGATTTTTCTAGAAAAAAAATGAAAGAAACTTGGTTGGATAAATAGATGTTCGCAGAGCTTGGTAGATGGATGGATAAATGATTATTCAAGTACTTTTAAAGTAACAGTACGGTCAAGTCACGTTATAGACATGAGTACCAAGTAAATCACCAAAGTTAAGCAACATAGAGCCTGTTCAGTACTAAGGTGAGTGACCACTTAAGAATATCAGGTACTGTACCAGGCTGGTCAGCAGTTTGTTGTATGAGCAGTCGAACACGTAGAGCATTTGAACCCAAAGGCCTTCCCACTTCCCAACCCATTCCTCACACCAACCAACCAACCAACCAACCATGCTAAAGAAACGCTCTTGATTAGAGTTACCCCCTGGGGTGAGGACTGGAAGTCTCAGTAACCCGTGAGATTGCAAAAACTTTAAGAAGGCTGATCTAAGCCTAAATGGTTGAGGAAAGGTCTTCTAGCTCAACAAAAACATGAACCATAGTTAAGAAGCCCTGTTTTAGGGGATGGAATGTCTAACTAGATGTCTAACATTTACCCTTATTTTAATGAGTCCAACCAAGTGATCTTTCTAGCTGTCCCTTTCGGTGCAATCATTTGTAACATGCTTGCACTTAATTCACCTCTTGATATATTTGTGTAGTGAAAAGACCAAGGTCTGGGTTAAATTTCCAGGAAACAATATCTCCCATGGGACGTTTAACACACATACCTGTTTGCAGGGCTGGGTGAATGAATGGATAAATGATTACTAAGGTACTTTCACTGTAACAGTACGGTCAAGTCACGTTATAGTCACGGGTGCCCGAACGGGTGAGGAAACGTCTTCTAGCTCAACAACAACAACAGTTAACGCATCAATGTTGTGTTTTTTAAACATTCTGTAACTATAGTGATGGCGCCACTTGGTTTTTCTCAGTACTACTAAGAAAGGATTAACAAAGGATTAACAACATTAATTATAGTTATTTTTTATTTTTATTTTTGAGATGAGGCATCGAAATTTAGGTATTAATTTTATTATTCGGACTTTTGTCCTCATCTT
>JAUZSX010293036.1:0-13957 GCA_034780655.1 Idiosepius hallami
TATTATTAACTATTTTTTTATTTTACATTTTTTTATAATGGGCTCCCATATTGTGTCCACAATCATGCTTGGTTTGCAAGGTCTGGACTATAAAGAGGGTGAGGAATCATCTTGATGCCTATATTGGTCAAATAGTATGTGACAATGATGGAGTTCTCTGAGCACCCTTAAGACAAACCTTGCGCAAATCTTCCATATCTTCAGTTCCTTGTGAGTATTATTTGTGTACAGTTCATACAAGGACATCAAAATTTTAACTTATTGTCCTAATGCATGAAATTGTTTATTTGGCCAAACACTTCTGGTATTGACTTCCTTTTACTACTTCTGATTACTCCCACACCTCTCATCATCTCACGATCAACCTACCTTCCTTGAATATCTTATGCTGCTCAAAAACTGATGCTCAATTCATACAAGATGGTTTTAATAATCTAAATAATGATAAATTTTATACAAATTTACACAAGAAATTTGAAACAAGTTGATTCTTGTTTTACCTACAATTTTTTCTAGTAGTTCTCTTTTTTTGAGATTGCAGAAAAATATCCTAATATCATCCAATTTTCATATACTTCTTAACTCCTCCTTCATCTATAAACCTTTAAATAGAGAATGTTTTTATTGGAAAGTTAAAAAAAAAAAAAAGAAAAAGAAAAATCAACCTATGTAAAAAAGATAATTAAACTAGAATATTTTATAAAAAATAAAGATTAGCAAAAAATATGAGGTAGACATTTTAGTTTAGATTAACATCTTTTACATATGCACTGTGTGACACTTAGTGTTGCAATGAATTTATTTGCTGCATATTTGTTAGAGTTGGGTGAATCTCTAAACTTCTTGTGGAGATAAAACATTGTATATTGTTTCAGTTAAAAATATTTTTTTCAACTATTTTGTATTCTTTCTTACAATAAAATCAAGAAGACAAAATTGTAAATGAATTATTTTAGTCTAAATCATCTTTTTTGTGTAAAAAAAGAAAGAAAAACTACTGAAACCATTTAACTTGATATTGAATTTGGTCATTTTTTAATGTAATCGGCATGTGTAAATAAAAATAAACAAACCAGATGTGGGCCAACTGAGTGTCCTTGCTTTGTATTAAAAAACTGGTCTTTTTATTTGGTCAATTTAACTCAACTTTGAACTTTTAGAAGAACTTTACTTCATAAAATGTTTTCTTCAACTTATTTTACCCCTTTTTTTTCATAATCATTCTGACACAACTTTCATTACATTTACATTTTGCTTTAAACTGTTGCAATTTATTTTCTCCCTTTTATACTTAGTCTATTTTACGGAACATTTTTTTTTTCGTTTACTCTTTTTATTTTTTGAATATTTTTAAGGAATAAACCAATAAAATAACAATCATAGACCTACCATATAAAATAACAAATGAAAAAAAATCTAAATATAAAAAAACCTGTTTATTCATTGATTTTACTTTTTATTTGAATACATTAATATTTCTATGTTTTACAGTCTGATTTTAAACATTTTACTTTTTTGTTTTTGATATTTTAAAAAATTCTTTGATTCATAAATAATCAGAACTTTATTTTAAAGTGGAAAAACAAAAAAAAATCAAAAAATTTTTATTTATTATTTTTTAAATAAAGTATAAAATTTTAAAAAGAGAGTTTAGAAGTTGCTCAGTATGTACACTTGAAATTACTGAAGATGTGAAGTATAGCAGCATTGAAGTGGTTACATTCACTCAAATTGGATTTTGGCATTTCAAAAAAGTTCTCTGCATAGAATCCATGACAACCAGAGACATTCTTCCTGTTGCAGCCTTCATCCACCATCCCACCAATTGTGATGCTCTATTAAGTTTAGCCATCATCCTCTACCTGGTCAACTGATGAGGTCTCTTTCCCAGTGGTACAACCATGCCACCTGACACTAACCTGGGTATTTCCACGTCCCAGCACATACTAAGCTCGATGTTACTTAACTTCAATGATCTGACAAGAACTGGTGTCAACAACGTGACTTGACCATATAGTAGTAGTCAGCTATGGCCATTAGGCACAAACACATAGTGTAGGCAGATTGATGTGACCTGAGTTAGAATGCATGTACTATAACAAGGACATTCTTGATAATTTCAATTGGTTGCCAGGCAGGCCCCTCTGCAGCATTAGTCCCACAGCATGGTCCGATTAAAAGATGACTTAGTCCACCTCTTGGTGCAGTCAGTTTCTTATGCAATTTTTTCAAACTCTTGTTTAAAAATATAACTTTACATTTTTCTTTAACAAAAAAAAAAAAATGCAATGAATTTCACACTTCAAAACTGTTGTGGGGTGAAACACACCTTAGAAATCCTCTCTCTCTCTATCTCTCTCGGGGTGACGAGAGAGATCACATTTATAGTGATTGGAAGAGTTCATTCTAAGGTGTGTTTACTGTTTCACCCCACAACAAAAACATAAAATTTCAAAAAACTTCAAATTATGGATGTTCATATATCTTGAAACATTCCACATTTCAATTTTTCCCCCATAACTATCTTTTTTCTCCTCTCTTTCCCAAAATAGATGCCACTACTGCGTGTTTCCCAGAGGCTTAGAGGAAAAAGGGCAAAAAATTTAAAAAAATATTTAGAAAAAAAGTATATTTAGGTTTGTCGAATAAGAATATAGATTTAAAAAAGAAGGATCAAACCTTTATAAAGTTTATTCTTCAATAAAATAATTTTGATTAAGGTGGTGCCTGGTGCCGTGACTTTCGGAAGATATTTTAAACAGACTATAAAAAGATAAGCTCGTTTTTTCTTTATGGTGAAATATGCATAATTGGTTAACTTGTTGAATTTTGATAGAGCAAGTCAAAAATAAAGACTTTTTTTTCGTTCAGTGCAATTATTGGTATTGACTGTCTGCCTTGCTTAACTCAATCTAATATGTAAAATAGTGTCATTCCTGATTAAACTAATTATTGTTCAGCTTTAAATTTCCTGATCTTAAGACGTTTATTATTCATACTTTAGCTGTGAGGCAAGTAACATCAACATGTTTTAACCAAATTACCAGAATTTTAAACCATTAAATTGCATCAAATAAACTCCCCTAAACAAAGAGTAATTATGTTTTGTTTCAAACAAACTTTACGTTTCAGTAAAAATTAAAACAAAAACCTCTTGTTTTTTTTTTTGGTTTTTTAATCGAGAATGACGACACGTTATTTAAAAATAAAGCCTCTTAAAAATACTTTAATTTAGTTTTCTTTTAGAATTGAGAGAATTTAATAAAGACAAAAAGATTAATGATAGAAAAAAAAGGAGTTTGTTGCAGTTGTCGTCTTTTCGCTTTTTCTATTAAAAATTATTTTGATCGATTAGAAGAATCTAAACAAAAATGGCAATCTGCACAGTAAATTCAAACTGGAACGTTTTAAGGCAGAGCCATTTCCAATATTGACAAAAATAGGTGGAGAAAAGGAATGTAAGAGAAATAAATAATCTTTATTTTTAACTTTATTTCATGACAACAAAAAGTGAATGTTTTGAAAACTAAAACTTCCTGTCGATATGAGGAGGAGGGTGCAAGTGAAGAGAGGAGCAGGCATGGCGAAACACCAGCAGACACTACGCACCCAGAGTAACAACATTGCTTCTTTTGCTGTGTTGTTTGAAGAAATTTGGAGAAAACGGACGAAGCACGACGAAAAAAAAACTGACAAAGGGTGAATAATGACAGACACTAGTTATTATAGCTCGATGACAAAATGAGGATGGTGAAGAAGAAGGGAACGACGACGATAGGAATTTGATTTGTAGGTTTTTTAAAAAATGACAATCAGAAATAAGTCAAAATTAGAAAATTAAATAAGTTATAATTGTTTTTGATAATTTTTTAATTAGGAAGATTTTTCGTCTGAACTTGGAGTTCAAAAGAATTTCTTGATATCGTTACAATTCATTACAATTATGTGTTTGTATTGTATTAAAATGAAAAAAAAACTAAATAATTATTTTTGAAAATAGGGGGAAAAACGCCTAAAATATAATTAAGGTTTAAATAACGGGGATGGGGGCGGTTTTGACTCCTCTCTATGTGATGATGTGGGTGTGTGTTTATATCAGAGTGCAGTCAGTGAGGGAGGGATTATTTATTTGAAATCTTGACAGTTAATTTTTCTGAATACAATATCCTAAACCAAAAAGAAGAAAGATTATTTGAACAAAAGAAGAAAAATCCTCGACCAGACAAGGCATATTTTTTTTCTTCACATATGTCGACGACGACCAATTCGACCACCCACCACCGATGGCGGCAGTCGGCACCCACCGACATTATTAGTGTTCACTACATTACATTTGGAGTCTGATGATACAAATGTCAAAAAATATCAACAGAAAATAAAAAGGTGACCAAGACCTTTTTAATCGACTATCGACTCTACTCAGTAGTAACAAACAAAGATTTGGCGCATAGAAAATAATAATTCCAGAAAGAAAAACAAGATTTTCATGAGCGTTTTCGTTTTACCGTTTTTTGTTTTTTTGTTCTCTTTGTTTTGTTTTCTTATTGTACTTATTTCAATAGGAAAAAATGAAGGAAAAAAATTTAAACTAAAAACAAGAAGGAGGAGGTTAAAATAATATCTCTGCGTAAATTACTTACAATGATAATACTGACTGAAAAAGACAAGACGAAATGAGGGTGGGGAATTCAAGATGAAGAAAATACGTTTTGAAAGCTACATTATTATCCTTAACAAACAAAAACAGAAAAACGATAGGTGACAAAAAGGCCTGTAGCAAAAAAAAAAAACAACAAAACAACGTAAGTTTAGGTTAGTGTCTAATATGATGAATTAAATCAAATTTTGTTAACTATTATTTTTTATTTATTTAGAACAGTCCAGTCCAGTAGTAGTACCCCAACCCCACCCCATTTCCATTGTTTTTAACGTTATTTACACAATGTTTACATGTACTAAAAAATACAATAATGACAACAATAATCCAGTTTTGAAGTTGTAAGTGGTGGACTCACTGTTGTTTTAAACTTTACTGAAACAAAACATGAATTTAAGGAAGATTGGTTTGAGAAGAAACTACATTTACAAGATATAATTTTAAAGAGAAATCGAAATCCACAAACCGACAATAATAAAAATAAACGTTGTTTGAAATACAATAAAAGCAGCAGCAGCAGGTCTACTTCTACAATGTAAAGAAATATTATTTTTAAATCAAAATTGAAATAATCTTTTTAAAAGATTCTTTTATTTCAACGTTTTAAAAATCATATTGAAATTAAAGACTTTATGTAAAGAAAGGAAGAATTGTAATTTCTACAAAAAGTTTTTTAAAAAGAGCATCTGGGCTTGCTTGGGTGTTCTGTTGTGTTGACTGTTGTTTGGATCACTTAAATTTTGGACTTCTAGTCTCATCTTTTGTTTTCTGTTTCACAACCAAAACCAACCACATACCACTCAGTCAGTACCACAACCACACATTATTAAAAACAAACGGATTGAACGAAAAACGTTACAATAAAAGATGAGAATAAAAGTTTGGATAATTTTATCTAATTATAAAAAAAACTTTTATTCTTTTTTAATCTTACTTGTGGCTTTTGAAATAAAATTAAATATTTATTAATTAATGATAAGTTTTGAATAAAATTTACATTTTAAAAATCCGTTGATCATCTAAAAATATCATATAGTCTGAATTCATGAAATATGTTTGTTTAATTATTTGAACTTTTATTCTCATCTGGAGGAAGAAAACGAAACGTGATAAGGATAAAATCCGAATAATTTTCAAATGATACAAATTTTGATTTTTATTATTTTAAAATGTATTGTTTGGCTTTTCTTAATGTTTAAAATCTTGAGTGTAAATTGTTTTTACGGTTTTTCGGGGGGAGGACTGTATCAATGTAAATTCTTGGAACAACAACAAACTAGGGAGGTAGTAGTAGTGGTCACTTGATCGATTTAGTAAACAACATTTATTATTCGCACTTTTACTGTTTTTGTTCTTTAGTTTTTTTAAATGTTAATGTTTCAAAAATCTTTAAGAAATTGAATTTCTTTTTTATCATAAATCACAAGGAAAACAAAATCTTAAAATTCTAATATTTCGTGAAGCAGGAAATTTGTTTTGAAAGGTCGAGAGAGAGTTTAAATGAGAAATTAAACACTTAACAGATATTGAGTTGAAGAGGAATATTGAATATTCTTTTAATTATTGAATAGCACTGATGTCTGTACGTGTGTTTTAATTATTGTAAAAAAAATAAATGTCAAGAATAAGAAAATTGAACGAAAAGTGACAAAAAAGAAAAAAATGAATTTATTTCATATTTATAATGAAATTGACAACTTGTTTAGAATTCAGAAAATACTATAAATAAGTGTAAGTGATCATTAGAGTTATCATCTGTTTTGTCTTTTATTTATTTTTATATATTTTCAAAGCAAAAGACGACAGACGAACAAATCTAAATGAATGAGAAATGGATGGAGTTGAAGTAATAATAATAATGGACTTACTGAAGAACAAACGTTAGGTGAAAATCAAAACCGTGTATTAGCAGTAAGGAAATAAACAACTTACCTAGGAACACAACTTGGGGAAGATTTTTCTACGTCTCGAGTAGCAAACAATTTCATGGGTACAGGCCTGGTCCCCGACATAGCTGCCAAGCCCCTAGAATACTTATCCGCCATCATTCTGTCTCGACGCTAAACTGGCGCATGCGTTACATTATCGACTCATACTACATAGCCACGACAGATCGCCCACTTTGGACTACGGATGCACGCATTTGTTATAATTTATCTTTTTTTAAAATAATTATAACTATAAATTCTTGTGTTTTGGGGAAAATTTTGTTGATAATTATTTAATCTCAATATAATCATGATCGCGTAACCGTTACATTAAAAAGTCAATTTAATTCGATTCTATAAAATATTTCTTTTGAATAAACTCATTTTAAGGTTATGATCGTTTTTTTTTTTCTAATGTTGAAATGCAGAATAATTTAAAATGTATACTTAAATATAAATTTTGTATTTAAAGAATTTATTACTCAAAGGATTAACTCAAAGTAAACATAATCTAGTTAAGAAATGTAAATAAATGCTCGGCATACAAACATTCTGGTACTTTATCTTGTCTCTAGGCCTTATAACAAGTCCTCATCGAAACAACACCACGCCCCCACCATCAACGAAGGAGAAGGATTTGTGAAGCCAGCTGATCGCGTACGTGAAAAATGGAACCACATACAAAACAAAATAGTTAAACCAAAAAACAATCCCTAAAACTCTAATACAAATCTAAAGCATCGGAAAAAAAAATTAATGATGAGTGATATCGTTAATTTAGCAGCCTTTTTCGGATTATTAAACTTTGGAACCTTCATATAATTAATTGGGAGCTTTCAGAGAATTTCAAACTTAATTCAATCTTTGGTGGTAGACCTAGACCTCTCATTTCGTTAACCGTGAGAATTTTGTTTAGTTTTGAAATGTATTTTTAGTAATTATTTCATTTTTAGTGGGTTCATTCAGGCAATGGAAGCATCCGTATATATGCCAGGGATCAAGTCAACCATTACAGCAGCAGCAACACTCCGTACAAGTTGCCTGTAATGTAAGTGGAATGCAGTGAATGCACCATCAAACCTAAGAGTCCCTCCAATCCCTCAAACGAACCCAGAATACGCTTTTCTGTGACTCTAGACGAATTTCTTAACATATCAAAGACACTATTCCCGAATTGTGATATAGACCGCTCTCGAGTCCATAGTCCAGCCAGGGATCGTCAGTTTGAATAACATCACATCCTTTCGACTTCATTCGTTCCATGATCAGCTGGAACTGATTGTTTGCCCAATTTGACAAGAAGTCCTTTTTTTCATGAAAATATTATCATCTCGGTAATGTTCACCTTCTTTATATTAAGCTTTCGACTTCGCCTCTGAAGTGCATAGTCTTACATCTGGTTCAATATCATAAGCCATCAAACACCACAGTCAGACTTCTATAGTTTTCATCGGTGAATGAAGCATAAATGCTTGCAATCGAACTTTAGGTTCTCCCCTTTTCCCATTTCAGTCGACAAAGAAAAGATCTTCCGTCTATTGCGTTGTGGTCTGTGACTGGAACAGGCTCTTGCCTGCAGCCTGCAGTGCACACACTACTGTTTGATTTTGGGATCTTTTCTAGAAGACCCCCGCCACGAATGTAAAAATCGGAATTCTAAAAAAAATACCACCGCCACGGGGAAGTAACTTCTATAACACTCACTAATTTTGAGTGAGTCACCCCAAGAATGAACCTACTGTCGCTCTCGTCTCAGGTGGCTTAGGGTTAGGGGTTAGGGGTTGGGGGTTAGGGTTAGGGTTAATAAAACACACTTTTACTTTTGCTTTTTTTGAGTAATTGGGGGGGGGCAGGGTTAGAAAAGATCCGGATTTTTTTTAAAAGCATAAAATTTAAGTTTTTATTTCAGAAATTGTCATCGGCATCCCCTTTCGTATCATAGTGTACCAGTACCACTGACTTACTGACCAGACACCCAATATTTTACGTAAAGAAAAAATTAAAAGTACTCTAGACTTTTAAGAAATCAATAACTTGTTACTTTTCTATTCAACCCCATTCATTTTTTTTTCTTTCCTACTCAGCTATCAGTGATATGTCCCGGCGCCCACACACATCTTTTTTGATACATTTTTTTTAAATATCTCCCTCTACGAAAAAGTTGTAACCCAGGATGTGACTTTATGCTTTCAAGAATATTCTACTCATTACTTGATGCACCCTATGTCTTTGGGAAGACAGGAATCTAGGAATATGGAAAACTCTGAAGTACAAACCTCCACTGCCTTGTGGATTACTGAGGAAAGGCTAAGGGAGTAAACCCTGAAAGAAAATCCGGATGATGGTCCAAAACTCTACTCAGCTCGTTCCGGTATTTCCTGCAGGCAACCTGGTGCCAAACGTACTCCTCTTTGCTCTCCTTTGGCGTTCCGCCAGCAAGGCCGAGAGGAAAGTACTGAGAAATGGGCAGAATCAAAGACCCCTGAAAAACTTTGCTCGGGCCTTACGCCCTGGAGAGGCCACTCACCGCTGTTTTAGCGGCAGAACCAACACTTGGCACATTTCCATCATCCCTAGAGATGGACGGATGCCATCACAACTCGTTACTTGACTGTTTTGAGATTTCACCATTTCCTTTAATTCTAAAGTTATTTGTAAGGCTGTCTGTAACAATATGCTTTCATAAAAGTATTTTCTTGTCACAATCCTAATAAGTAGGATGGCAACAAGTATATTCTTTGAAAAAAGCATGTTCAAAGCCCTGACGTATGATGTGCACAGAGCCTGCAGTAGTAGCACTTCAGAAGGCACAAGTAGTTGCCATCATTCAAATTTAAATATAATTAGTTGAATATGGTTAGATCCTTGATTGTAGTTCCATGAAAACAAATATTTTTAGGGCTTCTTAGAATTTTGAACATTAATGGATTCTGTGAGCAAGGGAGAGAACAAACCATTGCTAATGCTATGCTACTGTGTTTGGCTTATTGCTCTTCTTAGATATTGATAAAATGCTTTATTAATAATACAAAAAACATCCTGCAAAACGTCTTAATTTCACAAGACTTTTAGGCAATAGAATCATGTCTGTAATTATTTCTGTATTCTACTCTGGGCTTTGCTTAGAGCCCCCGCAAACCCCCTCAATTGTGTGAGGGCTGTAAGTTCCCTAGGGGCCACAAGTATTTTAATATTATCTACTCTGGGCTTTTGCTTAGAGCCCCCGCAAACCCCCTCAATTGTGTGAGGGCTGTAAGTTCCCTAGGGGCCACAAATATTTTAAAATCTCAACTGACTGTATTTTCTTAAAATCTAAAAATATGTCCACCAGAAAAGATTCTGTTTTTTATTTTTTTGTTTTTTTTTCATAATCTTTATTTTTGTAAATACCAAAAGATAAAAAATTGTAAACAATTTGCATATTTATCATTTGGGATTGGTTTAAAAAATATTGTTTGTTTGTTTTGTGTATAATGGCATATCAACCTTTTTAGGTCATTTTAATGCTTAAAATAATTACTTTTGATAAACTTTACTTTTATGCACACATAGTTTTTTAATAATCAAGTTGTACTATTTAATCGATAGCTCCAGAGGAAAGTTGGGGATAGATGATAAATATAATTCTATACACACATAGTTTTTTTTTAATAATACAAGTTGCACCATTCAATCCATTGCTGGAAGAAAGATGAGGTTTCAAATTATTCCCAAGGATATTAGTCAACATGTCAATTAGACAGAACAACTTGGATTTGAACTTGCATACTACGATTCCAAAGTCCACTTCCTATTGACTGGATTCAAGAAAATTCATGAAAAAGATTCTACCTTATACTAAGATGTATTGATAATAAAAAACGTTAAGTCTGGGCAGTAGAAAACCTGTAAGTTTGATCAAAGTGGAACATTTTCTCAATTTGAAAAGATTTTATTTAGTTTTTTTCTTTGTGTAGCAATAATTGCCAAGGTTGAAAGAATAAAAAAAAGACTACAACACTTTTTCATTAGCAATTCCCAAGTGAAAATGGGGAAAGTCAATTTGACCTAATGGCTAAGCAGTCGGACTTTGGAATCTTAGTACGCAAGTTTGAATCCTAGTCATTCCATTTGTATTCATAATTAGACTAATACCCTTGAGAAAGGTATGAATCCCCACATTCCCTTCAGCTATCAGTTAAATTACGAACATTGTGTTATTCATAAAAAAAAATTATGTGTGTATACAGTGATTGTTCCTGGCATTAAAATGACGTAAAAAGGTTGATATGTCATAAAATAAGAAACAAATTAACAAAGTAAAAATGTATGCATATTTCTCTCTTGGGATTACTATAAGAAAATTATTGAATAAAAATCTTTCAAGAAACACTGCATTCGATTCCCAGAATTTATGCAGAAGATCCAAATTAATTCGATAACTTCCAACCTATTTTCAATCACTTATCTTGATGCTTCTCTGACAAGATCTTTATAAACCTTTAGTCTTCTTTTTTTCCTGCAACCCTAAAGTTAATATTGATATTTTTTTTTTTGCTCCTTACCTGCTATTATCGCTTCAAAAACCAACATTTGTTAAGTAAAATCAATATCAAAGTAGTATTTCTTCACCCATAGAGCCTGGTTCCAAATGGTTAGATTATTGGAATTAAAGGATTAAAGAGAAGGGGGAAAAAAAGATCAGTTTTCTCTTCAAATTAAAGAATTAAAGGAAATAAATAGTCAAGAATTAATACTTACAAATAAACTTGTAAATTCATTTCTTTTTTTCAAAAAAAATACAGCCATTGATGCCTAAACCACTGGCAACAAAGTGATTACAGTCTAAAAACACTATAAGACTAAATGTTCAAATTAAGCACTACTTGTCATTATTCCTTGTAAATCATTAGCACCATTAGGTATCAGGTGTGTATAAGAAGCAGATCTGTTCAATTTAGTAGTACAGCTCTTACATCTCAAGTCATTGCTGCGCCTAGCCACTTAGCAGCCCCGAATACACCTTGTGGCCCCTTAACTCTAAAAACCGTAACTTGGACATCCTCAACATACTAGAAAGACCATATATACATATACATACATATACATCTATATATATAGAGAAAGACAAAGACAGAGACACGGCCCAGACAGACAGAGAGATGGATTGATTGATGTATATTTCAACATATGAGTGCGATAAAGATTTTCGAGTTAATCCTAATGATTTATTATTTTGGTAATTTTTTGCATTACAAACGATCTGTGAAACAAATAAGCTTTGCAGCCTCTTAGGAGTTTTTGGCTCCCACTCAATTGTGGCGGTCTTTGAGGTCCTAAGTACGGCCATGCCCCAAATATTGGCCACTGAAAGGTTGAACAAGAACTTTATGGCAAAAAACTCTCTGAGGATCTTAAATAACGAATGATTGAATTTCATGAAGATGACCAAGTCTACAAAATGATTACCAACAGCTGGAAAATAAGATTGATAGATACACAAGTTAAATCCTCATAATTAAATTCTAGGCAGAACTTGGCTTAAAGTCATTGATGAACGATAAAATTAAGGAATTGGAGATTTTTTTCCTTGAAGCAATTAACGAATATAGATGTACTTTTGATTATAAAAAATTATCTTTTCTTTGAGATAAAAATCAAATTTTGAAAAAAAAAGAACACTACACCAAAAGAATCATTTTTTTTTTTTGCATCAATCACATGACTTATGATGACTTGAATCTGCATTTGGTTATATTTAGAAATGCAATTTTATGACTAATACTTTTATTAGTTGGTTTTTAGAAGTTTAAAGTAACATTTATCTTAGATCTTTTCTGCTGCTAAAGAATACCTAATATAGTTCAGAATGATGTATATCAAGTATAGAGTCTACTGACATAGATTCAATAAAGAGTTAAGTTTACACTTCTAAAAAGACTCCTGGTGTCTCTAGAAAGGTTTCCAGGTTCAAATAATACTTGAAGAAGGCAAACAGACATATTGACAAAAATATATATATAAACAATATACGGTGTTATATCAAACAAACGTCCATAACTGTATGTCATAAAAAGTTCAAAATCACTAAAAATTATAAAAATTATGAGCCTGAATGATTTGAATAATTAGAATTATTCATATTGGTCATATTAAAATGAGTTCATTTTAATATGAGCAAGTTCAATAAAGAGTTTTCAAAGTCTTATAATTCCCCTCAGTGTCTTTTCAAAAACTCCGGGTGACGCAAAACAGAATTTTGTCATGTTCAGAATTACTGGATTTATATTCCCTCCACATTTTTGACAACTTTCAGAAAAATCTAATGGATGAATCAAAAGTTGTGGGGCAAAAAGTGTCATTTTTTGCCATTTTGGGGGTATATTTTACCCATTTTGGGCCCCTGGGGCGCAACAAAAATCTTTGTAATAATTTTTTTTTTCTAAGAATATATAAATATAAAAATACAACTTGTGTCTAAATTTCAGAAAAAAGTAATGGATGGTTATTCAGCAATAGTCTGGACACAAGCCACTGGAAACAATGGTCTCTCTCCAAAAATCAGTGAACCAAAAATATGATATACTGATGATTTTCTAGCAGTATTGCTTGTAGTCCAGATTGCTAAAGTATAGACACAGTAATTTTATACAATATTCAAATTGACTCCAATGAACAAAATATTCATTATCATAAATTCTTCTTGTCCATCCATTTAACAAGCCAAAGTCTAACAAAAAGATTGTATTATTTACTGGGTAATAAAAATATATCATTTTTCTCTAATGCATATATTACACTAATACTACTTACAGCTTCCTGTTATACATTTTGTTATTTCAGACAGCTGAAATGTGTTATCATAAAGAAAAAAAACTATTCTGCATTCCTAATTTCTAAATTTCAAAATGTCCGACAATCCGGAAGACAATCAAAATTGTAATAACAATGTAAATAAAAATCAACAACAAATTTCTAACTTAAAGTCAGAAGAAGATGTTATGATTTACTGACTTTTTATCACCTGACCTTCCATCACAGAAATATAATCACTAGAATTTTAATCATGTAGTTTTATCATCACGTGGACACTTAATCACCCCAAAGAAAAAAACCACATTCATTTATGTAATAATATTATTAATGTAATTAGGTTTTTATTATGTTAAATTCCTTGAACCTTTGACAATTTGGGTGTGAACTTGTCCATCCTGAAAATTAAAAAGGTGCAGCAACACTCAACAGCATGGCGAAAAGACGACTCAAGAGCACAGCTTTCAGTTTCAAGAATTTATTTCCTGATTTTGTTGCTGTGTGGACGGAGAGATGATGAAAATTTGGCTTTGGGAAATTTCCCCATTTCGTCCCTCGGGGCCCAGGGCCCCGAGGTTAT
>JAUZSX010293047.1:0-13956 GCA_034780655.1 Idiosepius hallami
ATATATAAGAATATTATATATTATAATATATACTATCAGTGGACTCAAATATCATATTGGTTGCACTAACTAACTATCCGACAGTGTTTCAATGGAAGTTATAATCTCATTATTTGGCTTTCAATGAACTTTTTGGCAGGTTGGTGACTACGAAGTGGAATGCAAGCCATCGTTTCGATTGTATCTTCACACTTCATCAGAGGCTTATGAAGTCGGAGATTTCTTATCTGCATTCACCTCCAGAATTACTTTTCCTCAATCGATCGACTGTCTGACGCAACAATTACTGTTACGTTGCCTGAATCAAGAGAAAAACCGTATCAAAGGCGAACGCTCACATTTGCTGCAGGTAATTATCATCACATCATCACCATTATTATTATTATTAATATTATTATAAGACATTGTAATATTTGTATATTTGCTAGTTTAGTTTAATTAATAAGGAAAAGAATACAAATATCAACCTTGAAGAGAAATATTTTATTTTCTTAATTTTTACATATTGTGAGTTTCTGTGGATTTGGTTGTGTCTACATTGCAGTAGACACACATGTTGTCTGCTTCAAAGTCAGAGAGGTACTAAATTCTTACATTTATCATGTCAAGCATTTTGGTAGGTTTTTAAAGACAGACTTCTTTAAGAAAAATTATAATTCTTCCCTATAATGTACACTGAATGTATGATACTAAACTGAACTACTTTACAATGTTAGAAGGTAAATTAGAAGACTACACTACACACTTGTTTAGCAATAGATTCTAATTAAAAAAAAAAAAGAAACACATATACGTTTATTAATTCTTAAAATTTCAGACCAAACAAAAACAGACCCAGCTTTTACAAAGTGCTGAAACTGATTTAATTAAAGAATTTTGTGAAGATATTTTTTCACTGAATGAAACATCATCTCTGAAAAATCTTGTGGAATTGGTCAAGAAATATGAAGACCTCCAAGAAAGGTACAAAAAAAGTCTTTTCTATTATTATTTTCTACAGAGACTCTATAGCTAAGTTCCTAAAAGAGAGCTGACATCATGAGCAAAGAAAACCAAATGTGCCCCCCTTCTTGAATTCCGTTATTATTTTTTTCATTTAGGATTTTTAAAGAAACAAGCTGTATAGTTTTATTTATAATCTTTTACTATTATTAAATTTTATCCATGTTTTCAGTATAAGTAATGAAGAAATAATTTTAGGTGGTATTTTTTTAAAATTGGTTTTACTACAGTTTTCTTTATTTCAAATAGAGAATTAACATTATTAATTCATCAAGTCTTCAACCTTTCAATAACTCATTTCATAAGCTATAAAACCCAAAACTGGTTTTTAATTCATTATATTAGGATGTTCAGAAATTAATGTCTGGTTTTAGGTAGAATATTTTTTAATTGGTTTTACTGAACTTTTTCTGTATTTCAAAGTAAGGATAAATGTAATTAGTTCATCAAGTCATCAACCCTTCAATAAATCATTTTTTAAGTGTTATGGATTAAATTAGTATTAGGCTAATTAATAAAATACTCAGTCACATTTATCAAAAATAGGAAAATATTATCTTGAACTCACCAGTATACAAAGAGAATGTCTGTGTCTTCTGGAGAACCAATGACCGACCGAACACTGATGACAACTAAAAACTGTGTCAACTGAAATTGTATGTTACTCAAACTGGTGCTCAACAAAAGTGATGCCTCTCAAATTATATATAGTTATAAAGACTCCATTTGTGTGAATGGGTGAGTCCCCCACAACAATAAGTGATAAAACCCAAAATTGTGAATTTGAAAAAGATTTATTCTGAAGAATGATTTTTTTCATTCCATTTTTTTCTTAATGTTTTTATCTTTTCTATTGTTTATTTTTTATTTTATGTTTTTAATTCATTTCTAAATTTTAAATTTCAGTCTTAAAACAATTGATAATGATTTGAAGAGTGTTTTGAAGCAAACTAAAGATCAGTACCTCATCATCGCCAAAAGAGGGGCCCTCTGTTATAACCTCATGCAAAGTATGAAAGAAATCAATCCATTATACCAGTTTCCGTATCCAAGATTTTTAAGACTGTTTGATAGCATTGTTTCACACTCTGATAGGTAAATAAATAAACTTCAAATTTTCTAAAATACTTTTCCAATTTTTGGTTTGGAAATTTTAAGTTTTATATACTGGGTATTTGAACTTGTAGAATAAATTTGATTTGGTTTTGAACTGGAAAAAAATGCTAATGAAAAATTTTGCTAAATTCACTGTTTCGGAAAATTATTTCTTTTACTTTTTAACAAATAAAAAGATAAAGACTATAGTCCACATTATAAATGTACAAATTATCAAGCCTCATCTCAAGAATAGTAAATTTAACAAATATAATGATATGGACTATAGTCCTCATTATAAATATAAAAAATATCAAGCCTCATCTCAAGAATTCAAAAGTTAATTTAACAAATATAAAGACGAGGACAATAGTCTGCATAACAAGTATACAAATTATTAAGCCTTATCTTAAGAATTTTAAAACAAAAAAGTAATAAATTATTTTTCAATTTAAGTTGAAGTTATTTATGAGTATCTTTTTTGTTTATTTCTTTTTGATTTTTTTTGTTTAGATTTTAAGGTTTTTTTTTGCTTTTTAAAAATTTTTTTGATTTTCATTCTTTCTTTCTTCTTTTTTTTTTTAAATTTTTTTTCACGTAACTGCATCCAGGATTGAAACTAAAACCCTCTTTTCTTTTCCTCCACAGATCAATGGCTAAATCCATCGCAGAAAAATTGGTTTTCACCTGCAATCAGAAAATGGTCTGTCGACTTCAAAGCAGGGATAGAATTGTGTTCACCTTACTTTTGGCTTTGGAGGTAAGTGATTAGCTTTCATGGTCTCTACTTTTATTAACAATCCAGATTCATATCCTCTTGCCAAATTCCTAACTTTAGATATTTATTGTTTTTAGGGCCATTTCAGATACATTTGTCCAAATTCTAAGATATTATAAATGTTAAATTACTTTATTTTAATATAGAGAAGAGAAAACGCAATTATTTCAAATAGTTACAAATCCAATGTGTATTTAAGCAGCTGTAGTACTAATTATATAATAATAGTCCAATTGCAGCAAAAATAGAACTTCATCTAGATGAGTTACTCTCATTGAGTTGATAAGCCTCATCTGCCCAAGTCAGCTGAAAGTGAAGGTAATGGTTTTTGCCTAAATCTCAATAAGCATATAATTTACACGTGCTATTATCTTCTGAAATAAAAAAAAATAAAGGATTTTTTACAAAGATCTTTTATATTCTAACATTTTGGAATTATTTAATATTTTATATTCTATTTTTCTGGTGCAGATTGAATTTAGTGAGGGTCGGATTAAGGAAAGAGAAAGAGAATTTCTATTGTCTCCTTCAAGAATGTCACAGACCTTGCCCTCACTACCAAGCACTTCATATTTGCTAAGCCAAACTGGTTTGGAATGGATGCCCAATGATGTCTTCACCAACCTGCAGACTTTAGCCATGAGTTTTGATTGGTTCACAGACATTTTTGCCAACATGAACAAGGACAACAAAGACACAAGTTGGAAGTCATTGTATGAAAGTGAAGCTCCAGAGATTTGTAGTTTACCTGACAAACTTACAAAGAGCCTGACAGCCCTTCAAAGATTTTGTGTCCTAAGGGCCCTCAGGTCTGACAGGATGCTCCAGTTGGCAACATCCTTCATTTCTACTGTTTTGGGAAATAAGTAAGGGTCTTAAATTTATTGGTTGGTTACTTGGTTGCTTGGTTGGTTGCTTTATGGTTGATTGGTCAGTCACTTGGTTGATTGGTTTTGCTTAAGGTCGTACCAACTTGTTTTAGTAATTTGATGCCGAGAACAATCATTCTTAAACATTTTTCTTTCATCAAACATTAGTTAGAATAATAGTTATAATTTCCATTTTATAGTAAAACAAAATAAGGATATTACTTTAAAAGTGGATGCAGCAGACAAATAAGGATTTGAACTTGGTTCAACTTCAACATAAGAAAATTACAAGAACCAAAATTCACATAAAACACCTTCTACTGGTTTTGTTGTATTCAATTTTCTTGATATTCCAAGAAAGTACAATAACCTTTTTGGCCATTTAATGCCAAAGAATTTGGTTTGATGCTCAACCAAGTATATATATATATATTGATTTAATATTCATTATGTTAACAAACAAAATGACAGATTTTGAAGCTCTGAAAATCCAAGGGCAATTCTTCCTTGACTTTTAAGACACCTTGTATATTTAATATTTAATGACATTCTTTTGGATTGATAAAATAGTTTTAATATAGAATAATTAAGGTTGATATATCAGCAAACTAAGGAAGCAATAGAATCAACTTATTTGATAATTTTATATTTGAACTCTTTTGTTTTTTTTTTATTTATTTATTTTTTTTTTGTTTGTCAGGTTCCTAAGTGATTATCTGCTCAATGTTCCGCTGATCACTGACTCTACAAATCCAATGACTCCAATCTTAATGATTGCCTTTGATCCAAGCATCAATGCTGAACTTTATTTTTCAACTTGTTGCAAAGGAAAAAAAACTTTTATTGAAACAATTTCTTTAAATATTTCTCTTTTTTCTTCTTCTTCTGAAGAAACAAAAATCAAAGAATTTATTTGGCAAAAAATGACTGAGGTAAGAATTTTTTGGTGTTTTTTTTTTTTTTTCCTTTTTTTCTTTTTTGTCCCCACAGGGTGTCCAAAAAGTTACTGTGCACTATAGGTCTATAGAAATTTAAATAATCTAATAAACACTACATTTTATAAACCTTTTATATGAGACAATTTTTAGCAATATAAAAGGTTTTATTTATTTACAGTGCAACAACTTATCTTAAAGGGAATGCTGGAAATAGCATTAAAACATTATTTTCTACTTCACACCAATTGTTTGGACATTTTATTTTAATTTTAAAACTTTTGACCTTTTTTTTTGTTTTATTTTAGTTATTGTTTGTTTATTTGTATTCATCAATTACATATTACCTTAATTTTATGTTTGTTTGGTGTTTAACAGCATATCAACCTTTTTAGGTCATTTTAAGCCAAGAACAATTACTTTTGATAAACATTAATTTATACACACTTTTTTTTTAAATGACACAAATTGTACTATTTAATCCATAACTGGAGGGAAAATAGGTATTTATACCATTCCCAAGGGTATTAGTTGACATGTCAACATAGATGGAACAACATTCAAAACTGCCAACTACAGTTCCAAAGTCTGATTGCCTATCCACTGGGCCACATCGACCACCCCTCATATTTAGGTTATTGCAAATATCTTTTCAGTACTTTTTTACAAACTACCAAAAAGATATTTACAAGCATCTTTATCGTTTTATTTGCAAATGAGCTCTTCAATTGTTCTTTTTGTGATATGCTAAGCATAGATTTAATTTATTTCTATTTCATTGGCCTACCTACCATTTAGTTTAGTTTCTTGATTCCACTAGGAAACATAGGGCTGCAACGTCAACATTTGCCATTGTTGTGCTTTCTGTAACTTTCTCTCTTTTTACAGAATTGGGTTGTTAGCCCTATTCTAACCTCCAGCCACGAGGACCAGTACAGTAACTGATATTCCTAAGTGGTCACCCATCTTAATACTGAACAGGCTCTATGTTGCTTAACTTTGGTGATCTAGCAGGAACCGGTGTCTTTAAGGCAATTTAACCATATTCTACCTACCTATCAATCAGTCTAAATATCTACTTGCCTACCTACCTATGTATCTTTCCCTCTATGTTTTTATTCATCTATTTATGTATCATTCTCTCTATCTATATAACTGTTTATCTATTTATCTATCTATCGATTGATCTATCTATCCATTATCTATCCATTCATTTATCTTTGAACCTATTTTTCTATCTTTCTATCTACCCATATAGCCATGTACCTCAGTACTTCAATTCTGAACCATTGATTTTATTTTCAGGGTGTTTGGCTGTTGTTAAACAATGCCCACAGTTGGCCTCCCCTTCTTGAGAACATCATATCATGGTTGAAAGAAAAGAAGGTTGTCAACCCAGTCTTTAGATGTTGGCTTTCTATTGATCCTAAATCATGTCAGATTCCTTCTCACCTTTTGAACAATTCGATGAGGATAGTCATCGATTCTCCGATTGTAAATATTCAATCTTTTTCAAAGATTACGCTTCTTGCTTTACAAATTTCTTTAAAGAATAAAAGGAGTTATCTTCCTTTGCAACACAGTTGACTTTTTTTTTCTATTTTCAGAATAGATTTTCAAATTTATATTTTTAACTTTATTTTTTAAATGTTCAAATTCAAATTTTTTTTTCATTTTTTTATCCCATGATAAAAGTTGGTTGTAACATATTTCCACAGGTTCTGCTAGTTATGTTTATAATTATATAATTTCTGTGTATCTGCTTAAAGCAACAACAGTCAGTAATACCAAAAATATTACACCAATAAAGCATAAAAGAGAAAACAAAAATATTGCTCATCCTTCCATTTATTTACATTTTTGATTTTATTTTTTAGCAGGTAAAATTCAACATGATTCAGTCCTTTTCACACATGGACCCTGAAATTTTAAAACGAAGCTCCAATCCCCTGTGGCCAGCCATGATACATAATATCTGTTTCCTGCATGCAACTCTCAGACTTCATGCTAGTCTTAAGAATACCTGGTTATGTCCTGAAGATATTTGGAAAAATGATTTAACTGAATTACTTGTAAGTTTATTAATTTTTTTTTTCTAATTTATGTTGGCTGCAGCAAGATTAAAAGATTTTAATCTAAAAACAAATTTGTATTTAATTCAAATAGTTTATTCAAAAGCTTAAAAACCCTTTTTTTTTTAAGTATGAAAAATGATATCTTTTTAATGACCACCATTTTCTTACTCACAAAGAAATGCACTTTTCAGAACATCTACCATAAATAACATGCAATGTTTATGGCTTCAAGAGACGTACCTCACTGATTTGTGATTTCATAAAACCATCTGTTATTCCTGCCCCATCCTTTATTTGGTGATGACTACTGATTTATAGCTTCTCAACTAAGAATTTTTTACTTCTATTTTATTATAGGAAGCCACTGAGTTTGCTGCATCAGAGTTTGATAATTCTGTAACATTTACCGCATCTGATGGAAATAAAAAAACCCGTCTTGTTTCTTATTCTGCTATGAGAAATATACTTTCTGAGGTAAAAGATTTTTTTTTTTTACAGAAGTTAAAAACATGATTTTATAGATCCCTTTTTTTTTTCTTATGAAAAAACATCAACCATTTTTGCTGATTTTCTTATACTTTTATTTTTGTTTGCTTATTTTCAATTATTACTTTTTAGATTCCTGGGTAATGCTGGGTTATCTTTTCCTCTAATTTTATACATCAAATTTAAATCCCCTCTTCATTAAATGAAAAAATACAACATGTAAAAACATGCATCAGTTTGGGTTGCCAAGAAATAAAATAAGTTCAGCATCCACAATTATAAAAACATGAAACAAAATAATAGAAAGCATACTGTTGATGCCAGAAATGACTATGGAAGTGGATAAAGTAAAGGGCTACCTTACATAGCTACAGAGAGGAAGAAAAGACCCACTGGAAAAAGTGATTTACAAATAAGTCCCTCTTGAATTAAGAATCACAAAAGGAAAGTGGTTTGTTGCGATTGCCTTATTATAGTGACACGCATAGGTATTTTTATATAATAACCATCATACACTTCTGCTAAGCTATTTTTTTAGCCTCCCCAAATCTTATAATCAGTGGTGTAGCTAGAGTAAACATCACCCACTCATATGTCAAACAACTAACTTCCGCATCACCCTAGGCTGAATGGACCAAGCACTTCTGAAATAGATTAGGAAACCCCTATGAAACGCTATTAATAAGCTAGTGAGGCATCACCTACTATTATACACTTTATGAGCTTTAATTATTGGTGATGTGGGGTAACCCAGGAAAGCTATTGTTTTACCATATTTCAAATTGAGAAAAAGCTTTTTCTTCAGACTAAATTCTGATTGGATGGTTTATTTTACTCGCATATCAAACCTCTCGAGTTATTGAATGCTGAAGAGATTATTTTGTTATGTTTGTTTTTGCTTATTAGGCATTTTTGTTAATTTGTTCGTTTGTAATTTTAAATAATATGCAGGTAAAATGAACCATCAAATTACTGTTGTCCTCTCATGGAACACTCGCAAAAACAACAAACTCCAACAAATAAAGCCCAATCTAAAAGAAAAAACAGAAAACAAAATCTCTAACAGAGAAATGACAAGAAGGGAAGAAATGGTAAAGACAAATTGGACACACTGCAATTACTCATTCATATCTGTTAAAAAGCAAAGAGGCACTATTCTGTATACCATGCCAGGAACCTTACACATTAAAACATATCCTGATGAACTGCATTGATCTCCAACAAATACGAATGAAGTACTACCATGAAAATGATCTAAAAGACCTTTTCCACAAAGTAGACTATAACAACATCATAAAGTTCCTAAATGAAACAAGGCTATACAGCAAAATCTAAAACTTTAATAAACAATAACCAAACATATCCGAAAAACTTCTTTAGCATTAAATGACCCATGAGGGTTGACATGCTGGTTAAATAAATCATTCTATTCCAATCCTCTCATGGCACCTGTATGCAATTACATGATATTATATAATAAATAAATCCTGTTTTCAGATATTTACACGATCTTAGTCTGGTTGAAAAATTTAGTTAGGGTGACCTTGTGTCACTCCTCCTTTGCTGTCACCCAGAGCAGAGCGCTCCCACTTAGCTAAGCCACTGATTATAATTCTCTCATATTGTTCTTCAGACAGTTTAGTCTTTCCTACCTTTGTCAGTTCCAAACTAAATTGTATAAACAAATTGACATGTTTTTTTTTTTTTCTTTGTGTTGTGTTTAGGCCATTTTTGGACGATATCAACAACATCCAGTTGATCGGTTCTGCTTGGCTTCAATTGTAGAGCAATTGATTTCCTTAAGTGCCGTTAAAAAAGACGTCGAACAAATTAAAGGTAAGGAAGAAGAAGAAGAAGAAGAAACACGTCAGTTTTGTTTGCACTCATTTTGGCTTTGGTTTTGTTTCCTATGTTTTTATTTAGATTTTTTTTTTTGGGGGGGGTTGTCTTTTTGCTAATCCTAACCCTTCAGGTACAACCGAACAACACTGACCATGCTAATTTGTTTTTTTAGGGATTTGGGGGTGGGCTAAAAATGATTTTAAAAAAATTTTTTAATGTTTCAATTGGTTTTGATAATCTGGAATTCCACTCAACTAATTTCACCGTTTTTTGAGGGGACATGTATTTTTTTTAACAATTAATTTTTTTTTATTTAAATTTTATTTTTATTTTATAATTAAAATATTTAAATCTGTCAATATGAATTTTCTTTGATAATCTGGCAAATCCACTCAACAAATTTCACCACAATTTTTATTTAACATTTTAATTGGTTTCAGTTTATTTTAATAATCTGGCATTCCACTCAACAAATTTCACTGTTCCAAAAAATTGATTTTGCTTCAGTTGTTGGCAAAATTAATAAAGAATTTAGCTTCAAAAATCCATTTTGTTTTCAAATTTATGTTTTGAAATGTCATGTTTTTACATTTCATCAATTTCATATTTTGTTCATTTTTTTATGTGCATATCACCAAGTAAACATAATATCTTAAATATTTGTTACAACAATAACATTGTTTTATTTATTAGAAATCTTAATTTAAACAGTTTCGATTATATAATTTGTAAAAAAAAAATAATTATAATTTAACTGATTTCAACAACTAAATTACTTTTGTTTTTTATTATATTATTTTATATTTTTTGATTATTTTTGGTTATCAACTTTGGGGTTACGAATAATGGTAAAAATCGTCTGCTATAAAATGAGGTTAAAAATCGAGCGAATACCAACAGCTAGAAAAATGAGTTTAATTTTGCTTTTACTGGAAACAAAAACAAAGCAATCGCTAGATATTTTTTATTTTCTAATTTAGTAAATTTTTTTCAACAATCAATTCCAGTTTTCGGCTTAATAAAAGGAAATGATTTTTGCAAATAATATAAAAAAAAAACACCCTTTTTTCTCTCATCATAATTTCTGAAATTTTGATGCTCGAAAAAATTCTAACGTAGTTACTTCCCTTGAACCTAAGCTTATCTTTTTTTTTACTACGTAATCAAAATTATCTTATCTTTTCTCATTAAATATTAATTAGAAATAAAAATTGAATTTCAAACATATAGAAATGCAAAAAGAACTTTTTAAAATGCAAGTTTTTTTTATTTGTTTTGTTGTATTTAATTTTTCTGGTTTTGTTGTTTTTAGTTTAGCTTCTGGTTGTTGTTCAAAATATCATTTATGTGTTTATGGGGGACCATGCATGCTTCACCTGTCTTTCTACTTTTTGTTGTTGTTTTTTTTTTTCTATTATTTCTTTTTCTTTGCAACCAAATGCAAAGTGTCCACATTTTTAAAAAAAATATTTGATTATAACATAAGGCAACTTACAAATCACAATAAACGAATCGGAAAAATAACAAACCGACAACCGTTTTAACAGCGACCCTGACCTTGTAACTTATTTGAAAATTTAAATCCTGAGTTTTTAATGTTTGTTAAAATAAAAAATATGTAAATTTTATTTAAAAGCTATTTATTAAAATAAAATATCACAAAAACTTATATCTTTTCCTTTTATATCTTAAAAGAAATTATTGCGAATCACTGATCTGTTTGTTAACAGGAAGTGGTTACTTTTTGTTTCACATATTTACCTAAAATTTTAAAAATTATAGTTTTTAATATTCAAACATGAAATTATTCAGTTAAAATTATATTTAAAATGTTTTTAATGCATGATTGAATTTTAAACTAAAACGTAATAACAATAACTTTGTTAATTGTTTTAGTAATTGGAATATCTTTGCTCTTATAAGCTTTTAGTCAGTTGTATAGCTAAAAATAAAAATATTCACAAGAGTTGCCACAGGAAACTTTTATCGCTTCTCGGCAAATTTCCTGCCCGAATCGGCCTTGTGCCAAATTTTGTATTTTTGCAAAATAAATAAATTATCGCTTCTCGGCCTGATGGCTAAGATCAAAGTGTAGTATCTGTTCTTATCAGCTTAATATCTGATATGTCCCCGATTTGGGGACTACGATATTAAACTGACTTTTTGAACCTGGCGAAGAGTTAGGGGCTTGCTCCGCTTTTGCCACGGGTTGGCCTGGTTTTGCAGTACTTCCAGGATTATCAGCCCATCTCCCACACCAGGGAGATAAAATTCAATCTAAAATCAGAATTTAACTTGGTAATAACTATTCTGCCCTGAATAGAATAAGTCAATTTTAGGTATAACTTCCACCCAGATTAGGAAATTTATATATTTGTTTTTTCAAAGAAATTGTTTCTGGAAGTTCAAACTTAAAAGATGTAGTGAAGGATCACTAGGATGCAAAACTTCATCAACATTAGTTAAAGGGGTAGATGATTTGATTTTAATTCACAAAGAAGTTGGCCAGCTCAATGGTGGCGTTTCTCCACCCCAGGGAAGGTGGTCCACATCATTTCTAAGTAAAGAGCTTCATATGATCTTCAACTCAAAAAATGGTAGGGGTCCATCATCAAGGTTTAGTGTGGGTTTTAGGACACACACATATGAATGCTACTGCTCTTTAATATAATCTGCAATTTTAATTAAGTGAAACAGATTTTTTTTTTTTTAAATTTACTGTTTTTCACCCTGTATACTTGGACTAAGTTTAAATTGTAGGGAATGCAAGATCTGTGGAAAAAATTTATTTGGTGGGATGCAATGCAGTCGATGTCAACAGTGAGATGAGTTCATAAATTTCAGAGGCCAGAGTAACAAAACGTGCTCTGAATGCAAAAAATTCATCACTTCTACAAGAGTAAAATAATTAATTCTGGAACCTAAATGATTGCTGTTTTTAATTGTACCACTCCTGTCTTCATAGCTCTTTTGACTAAAAAAAGAGATAACAAGGAAAATATAGTCTAAATAATGAATATAAATTTGTTTAAGAGTAAAAAAAAAAAAAAAAAATAGAGAGAGGAAACCTGAATAGATTTTTAGATTATCTTTCATTAAAAAAACATTAAAAAAGAAATGCTTTTTCCATTATTTTTTTCATTGCAGCCAAATATAAAATACCAGCAACGTTTTTTCAGAATAATGTGAAGCTTACGACCTTGATTCATTCTCTTAATTCCTTGCCAAACCAAGTGTTGGATTCTACCGAAACTTGCTATTTATACAAAATCAATGCAGAGGTGAGTCACATTAATGTAAAATGGAATCTCTAGATTTTAGGGTCTCAGATCGTTTTGAATGACATATTTTTCTAAGGCTTTGTTTATTGGTTGTGTGTTTTGTTTGCTTGGTTCTGTTTTGCAGTTTTTCAGTAAATTAACATCAAGAACGTTGGTAGTTGTTTCTTTCATTAATCTATAAAATCTACATGAGTTTAAATGATGACAAATGGTTGATTATATACAAATTCCCCTTAAGGTAGAAAGCCATTTATATTTTCACCTTTCTATTACTTGTGTGATTAGGTACTTTATGTAACAAGATAGTCTTATTAGAGTAGGATAGGTAGTCAAAAATTTAAACTTAAAACAAAAAATTGCAAAAGTAATGTTTAAATTACCAAGCTCAAGCTTTCATTGTTTAGAATTTAGAAAGCTCTAGAATAAACTAAGTTTTGCTTAGTTCAATTTGGCATCCTATGGTAGAGTTGCATGTTTATGGAATGTATTTATCAAGAAAAGTGTTTGATATAAAATTGAATGACTTTAAGTACTGTACTAAGAGTTTAAGTAATGAAATTAGTTAATAAAGAATTATGTTATGATATTTTCAAGGAAGTGATTTGAGGTCTAGAGATGACTCCAAAGCAGAAGTTGAAAAACAGGTTGTGGATAGAGAGCATGACTTAGCCAAAGCAAACATCAGCAAATAAACACCAGAGTCAATTCAGTCCCCAATTACGTCACATAACTATAATGATACTGAAATAAAAACAGGACTGATTTTAATTCTTTCATTTTTATAAAATAATATTTTTTTTTTTTTTTACAGACAAACCTGGAGCCAAATTACATTTTGGATTGTCTTCATAAAATATGGAAAGTCATTCAGCCAACCTGCGTGTTTCTTTCACAGACATCTCATTCTGAAGGTAATATCGATTTGGTTAGTTAGTTGGTAGTGGCTGGTTGATTAAAAGGTGGATAAATATGTAGGTGGTTGCTTGGTTAGTTAATTAACTGAAGAGTTGGATGGACGAATGGTTGGTTTATTCACTGAAGATTTGGTATTGAAAATTTCTGGTTTTTCTGAAACATTCTTAATAGAAAAACAATTTATATAAAAATCTAGTTTAGTTGAGATATTTTTCACAGCCACTCTCTTACCAAGGTTTACGGCACATTAGGCATAAAAGAATGGAACTGGAAAAGAGCCGTAAACATGGTTCCACATGGTTCTGGTTGAAGATGGGAGAGTCATGTGGGTAGTGACATGTCACTTGGACACAGGGTAGGGCCTTGCAAACCTCAGTTGGGTCACCTGAAGGAGGAGGAGATCTGTTGAAAGACCAGAAACACCCAGTGATCCCAGGAATCAACATCTTGGATGTGTGCAAGGCAGTGCATCATTAGATGTTTTTGATAACAGTAAAAAAAATCAGGAATCCGATAAGAAAATATTTTGAATATCTGCAACTTTTTTTAAGTCAAGATTTTAGAATTGGAAAGTAGATTTGTGAGATGGGAGTTTGCAGAGGGAGCTCACAATCAGAAAATGAAGTTAGTATTAGCAATTTTAAAATAATAATAATTATATATATATATATATATATA
>JAUZSX010293058.1:0-13953 GCA_034780655.1 Idiosepius hallami
TAGGTGAAGGGTAACACCGAATATATAAAGCCCGGGTAAGAGCACGTAAAAATGGCCTCGTGCCAAACTTGGGTGTGCTCACCAAGTAAATATCATATCTTCTTTTTCAAGTTTGAGCCCAAGTCAGCAGTAGTCCAAGTCCACTGAGTTTGCATTTCAATGTTTGTTAGAGAGTTTGGCCTTTTCTGTGATCTCTCTCTCTTTTTCTCTCTCTCTGTCTATGTCTCTCTCTCTCTCTATTTCTCAGTGTTAAGTTTAAGAAGATGTTACAAGACATAAAAGCCCGGGAAGGCCCAGTTTATTTTTGTTTTCATTTCGTAATTATTTTAACTTGTGATTCAAAAACTTTTGGTATATTCTCAGAATATAACTAGTTCAAATTAAAAATAAATTACCGTTTTCCTTTTAATTTTCTTCATTTTTTACAAGTAATGCTTTGGACGAACAAACTTTTATATTGATCCATAGAAAAAAAAAGTTGCCTATATTATATACATAATCTATCTTTGGGCAGCAAAGTTGGAGCATTGGTAAAAGCTTGGGCTCTGGAATCATAGTAGGCGAGTTCAAATCCCAGTCAAAACCATCGCTTTCATCTTTAGCTGCCTTGGGCATATGGGGCTCATTGACTTCGGAGAGCAGCTCATCTAGGTGAAGAGTAACTTCAAATGTAAAAACCCCAGGTAAGAGCACATAAAAATGGGCTTGTGCCAAACTTTGGTTGGCGCTCACCAAGTAAATTATATGCATAATCTATTTTTTAAAAATGTTCATTATATTACAGAAAAAATTCTCAAACATATAATGGGGAAGAAAGTTAATGGATAAGATCAGAGCGACAGCACACCCAAATAAATTTGATATGTTTTTTTTTCTGCTCTCTCTTTCTCTTATAAATTCAAATAAATCAAAAGATGTTATCAACAAATAAATAAAATTAGTTTTTTTTTTGTTTGATTTTTGTGAATAGATAGTTTAAAAACAAAAAAACATTTGTTGTTGTCTCCGTACATGAGTCACCAGAAAAAAAATTACTTTTAATAACCTGTGTGAATGAAGAACAGGCAAAAAGCAATGTGTGACATATCTTTTTTTTTTTAAATTGGTGTTCAAAATGATTTCTAAAATTCCTTAATTTTCACAAACGAAATTTAGTTGCATTTATTTCAATCTTAATCCATGTGACCAATTACAACTTGCTTTTTTATTTACTGAAACAGTATTCACTGCAGTGCACTCACTGCAACTAACATGCAGCAACTTGGCAACTGGCTATATCAATGGTTTTATTAAAACTTGTATTAGCCATTAAATTCTCACAAATGAGCACAGCATAAATATTTTGAGAAGACGTTCCAGGAGTGTGTGTGCCACTATGCCAAATGGCATTCGTTTGCCCCCTTTTTTCTTCCATTTTAATTATAGTTTGTAGACTGAAAAATACGAGGGATGCCTCCTTTGGGTTCCGTGGGCTTTGCTTGCAGTGCAAACAACTCTTCAAGTATATTCGTAGGCTGCCTCCTGTTTCAATTTTTTTTAGCTGCGCTGCTGCTGCGCCGCGCGGTGTAAGCAATGCAAAGCGAGGGTGGAGCGTGGCTGTCACGCAGCCACGACCACAAAAAAAAAAACAATTCACAAAGCGAAATGGCACTTTTAGTATTTTTTTTTAATCCCCATCATCACTCCTTTCCACCATCACCACCACGCCACACACACCAACACCGTGGGGCCTTGCTTACAACCTTGCAAGGAAGGCAATAAAACATAGACATCTTAAATAAAAGAATAGGAGAGGTGAGATCCGATACTCGGTCACGAGTGGGGGCCGACGATAATAAAATGAGCGTTGACAACCAAACACACAGAGAGAACTCATTATACTTTCAATACTTTTTAAAAGGCAACTACTGTTGCTGAATGACTGTAAATATGTTTTTTATTCAATTTAAAAACTCATAGTTTGCATCAACGAAAAAGCTTTAAAAAATAAAACAACTAATGTTCTGTCAGATACGTTCGCTCTAAAGTATTATTTTCGGGGTATTTCTTTCGGTTTTGAAGATTATTCCATAATTCTTTAGAGCGAAAATTATACCTAAACATCAACATATCATTTGTTTTATTTTTAGCGCTTTTGTTTCAAACTAATATGAGTTTATAAATTGAATAAAAAAAAACATATTTAAGTGGGGTTTGGTGTGTGTGAACTAGAGGAAAACTAAAGAAACTAACTTTAAAAAGACGTCACGTTTTTTAAAACAATAATTGAAGGCCGCAAAAAAAAGGAACGGAGAGCGGAAGAAAGTACACAAAAATCTCACAAGGCACAATCACAACAAATTGATGTGGGTGCACAGTCACACTGAAGTAATTTATTGAAAGTCCAAAAACTACTGGGGGAAAGGCATGTCAATTTACTACTTAAACTTTCTTTAATAATTGATGGCATAATAAAATCCTATTTTTTCACTAACTCATAATCTAATTTTAATTCGGTTTGGGTAGTGAGTGGGTGAGTGATTATTGGGTATTATTGGACAGGCAAGAGGAGGCACTCCTCTCCTCTTCCTCCGCAACAAACACAAACAAATAAAAAAAAATACATAACGTTTAAGTTTTTAATTACACAAAAATAGTACGATTTTAAAAGTTTCCTATTTAAGTTTTTTATGGCGGTAATATTAGTGGATTATTATTATTCACCAATATTTTTTTTTTCACTTAACTGTTTGAGTTTAAAAAATAAAAACAGTAAAAAAAGAAATCACAGCAAGCAAGGATAAAACACGGAAAGTGTTATGTTTACTTTTAAAAGCAGGTTGAAGGAAGCAAAAAAACTATTCACGAAGTGATTAATTGCAAAAATATGCGATCGATATTCCGAAGCAGTTTATTTCATTTCTTTTTAAGCATTATTATTGGGGTATTTATTCACTACTACTAATAATAATAATAGTAGGGTTATTTTATTTTAGATACCCCTTTTTTTTTCAAAGATAAAAAAAACCTGTTGTTTTTGTTGATTGGTTTTACGACGTCACTTTTGTTAAGTGATGATACCGTGTCTATTTCTATTTTGTACACCTTAGGAATACACTCTCCACGCCCAATATTTCATTTAAAAAAATCAGATTAAAATGGTAAAAACGATTGTTTTTTGTATGAATTATTGTGGTGGAGTTTTGTTTTAGTCAGAAAAAATCATGCGTTAGAAATCTCAAAAGCATACTTTAAAAACGAAAAAAAAAAAACAACAAATTATTATAATATCATTTCAGAAATTGTATAATGAAAAAAAGAAACTTTTTTTTTTGCATAACAATCAGAATTAATTTTTTTCTTTTTTGTTGTTGTTGTTGTTTTTTAAAGAAAATATAATTAAAATAGCACGAGCACAACTACTTACCTCAAACAGAGACTGCGAGACTGAAATGAATAATTTACCTAGTAACCCAGAATTATTCCCCTTTCTAAACTGAGATCGCACAGAATTTAAAAAGCGGAATAAATGTTTTCGATTTTTTTCAAGGCGGAGTTTATGATTGACAACTAATGGGGAAGTGATTATTTATAAAACCTGAAACACTATGTAAATGTGCAGGCTACCTGGCTGCAGTACCAAAGGTCTACTTAATTCTAGATTTTCCATTCTGTGTCCTACTGTGGGAAAAAGGCAAACAAAAATGCCAATACTCCCCTGAACATCATACTATAGGCTTTGGGCCTTTAGGTCTATATCATTCTAAAGATTTTCATCTTGTGACCTTAGAATGAAAGACAAAACAACAGGTAAACAAATGCCAATACTACCCTGGATGTCATACTATTCCCTTAAAGCGCAGATGTTGAACATTTGTAAGCATAATATTTCACTTATAAAACCGTGATTGATAGTAGTGAATCTTGTTGCAGTGGTAAAAAGCTAAATTGCAATTGGTCAAATTTAGGGACAAATGTAGCTAAAATTTCAGCTTTTAATTTGTTGAAGTAACAAATTAATGAAACCAAATTTTGATTGGGGAAAAGTTATAGAAAATTTTCTTATAGTTTTTCAAACAACTAGAAGTATTGGCTAGCCTTGCTCAGGGTCGCTTTGATCCTTCTTTTACTCTCATTTTGATCTGTAATTTTTGGAATCCTAAGATTTTTTTCTTTCTAAGAAAACTGGCCTAATTTTTTGTTAGCTGAAAATTATTTTAGTTAACTGCAGTTATATTGACACCGTAATGACCTATGAGCATGCAACAATCCAAATTTTAAAGTTTGGCTTCTTAGCAGCTAGATTTCCTGGTCAAAACCGAATCTAACTTGTTTCATAAGTTTAAATACCACTACATAAAATTCAAGTCTCTTGACACAAAATTTGCAGAGTAGTTTGGTAGACTGTTCCTCAGGCACACAGAGTCACTTATATATTGAGGTTTGTTCCAAAAGTAATGTCTCCTATTTTTTTTATTACATCTGAATGGATCAGAGGGGATAACATTGTTATGATGATTAAACTTATGCATTCATTACCTGAAACTTTTATCTCTCTGTTGCTGGTATTGATGGTGGGAGATTACAAGAAAACAACTTCTTTCATGGATGTATGTCAGTATAGATTCATCATTGAATACCTCCATGCAGAAAAATTAGTCCAATCAACATCCACTGGTGCTAGTTGAACATTTACATGGTTGATGCATTTGATGTAGTGAGAGTGGCTTTGACTTACCTTCTAAATGTCCTTGCATCTGCCTAGCATGTAGGCTTTGTAAAAAAGAAAAAAATAAAGATGGCGCCCAAAGCTTTATGACCTTTCGGGTCTCGTGACACTACCTGAAATCTCACCTTAGAGGAGGCTGCAATTTGGATAAAAGCTGCTCAACAGAATGTCAATATGTCTGCCGAGTTAAGTGGCAAGACCAAATGTTTCTGAACAAGACATAGTGCTTTTGTACAAGTGAGAAGTGGAAGTAAAGTGCTCTCTTTTGCTGGTTGGAGTACCTGGGCTGGTGGGACTAACAGTGGCTGGGTTGCTTTCTGCTCAAGCTGACTATTTTACAAACAACAGATGTCACCATAGTTAGGACATGGGTTTCTTTGACTTGTTTTAAAGCATCTCCCATCTTTAAAGCTCTTTAACTTAAAAAAAAATAATCCTAGAGATATGCTATATTTTAGAATGAGTCCCCCTATTATTTAAAATACATATATATATATATATTTATATATATAGGTTAGGGGTCACATATATTTTGTAATGCCCCCCCTATTATTTTAAGTACATATATATTTATATATATATATAATAGGGGGCTCATTCTAAAATACAGCAAATCTTTATGGTTTTTTATGGAGTTTGTTTATATATATAAATATATATATATATATATATATATATATATCAGCTAAGAGTTTTTCAAATAGTTACCCTCACTTCTTTTAAACGCTTTAAAAGTCAGTTTTTTTTTTTATCTGATGACAATGCAGCTGAGTGGTGGTTGTTTAAAACTTGATTTGATCATTCTGTTTTTAATTTGTGTTTATTAACACTTAATTTACTCACTAAGTGACTGCACCTACCTACGGTGCTCTTATGAAGTACAGTGTAAGTTTGTACAGTGGACAATTGCCTAGAAATCATAGGCTTCTGGGGGTGCAATGACTGAACTAACTACTACTGAGAGTTGGTTGCTATGTTTGTAGAAGTTTTGTGTGTTTATAAAAGATATCAAAAGCAACATTTTTTTTCAATCCACAATCCATTAGAACAGACCTTATCACATGCCAACAATGTCAACATACTATCACCACCCCCAACAAAAAAAAGAAATCAATAGTTTCTTTTTCTCAACAGCCGGCCAGATGTAGCCTAGCTGCACCTGCTTTATACTGCCCTTGTTTCATGTTCTCTTTAACTTTGGTCTAAATCGTATAGCTAAACTTAATCAAACAGACTAAAATAAGTTTTTAGCACAATTTGTTTTGTTTTTGTTATATCTTATTTTAGTAAGAATATAGCAAGAACAACTGGGTTATGTTTAATGACAAGGGATTTATATACAAAGGATTACATATGAGTTAAGAGTCTCTTCTAAACGGCTTGTCTCGTTCTGTCTTTTTCTTCTTCTTCCTCCCAGTCACGTGAGAGGGTCTTTTTATAATATGTCAGTTTCATCTATGAAGGGTTGTTAGGTTCTTCCATTATATCAGTTTTACAGCATATCAAATTTCTGAAGTGGGCAGCGACGGTGGGGCATTGGTAAAAGCTCGGGCTCTGGAATCGTAGTATGCAAGTACAAATCTCAGTCAAAACCATTGTATTCACCTTTAGCTGCCTCGGGCAGATGAGGCTCATTAACTCGGAAGAGCAGCTCATCTAGGTGAAGGATGCACTTAAAAATGGCCTTGTGTCAAACTTAGGTTTGTGCTCACCAAGTAAATATAATATCAAATTTCTGAACTATTCAATCCATAACTGGAGGAAATGTGGGGATTCATAACTTTTCAAAGGGTATTATTCCAATTGTGAACATAAACAACTGAGAATTGAACTCACATATTACGATTTCAAAGTTTAAGGTTAACTGTCTATCCACTGTCAAGTGGACTTCCCCTTAAGCAATATTTTTTAAAACACTTGGTATTCTTTTTTTTTTTTTCAATTCCCAACCTTAAATAAGAAGCTAAAAATTTTACGTGCTTTCAAGATATTTTTTTGGAGGGACATTTCAAATGAAATAGACAAACAGAGTCACATTTATATATAAATTTAGATTTTGAAATATTTTTGGTTTTAATTGCAAATGCAATTTAAAAAAATAATAATGAATAATGTAATAAAAACACCAAAAAATTTTTTCAGGGTCTGAGTAAGTGTCTGTATTCATTTGAGTTAATTCCCTATGGACTCCGAAACTTCACACAGTTGTACTGTATGTGTTTAGGAGTGTTGTTTGATAGGTGTTGTTACAGAATACTACCAATATGTATCAAAAATCAATTCTTGAAGAATTTAGCTTCTAGAGGGAATAATAAAATTTAATCAAAATTTTACACACTCATACAGTCTAGCATTGAAAGAAGTCAGTAATAAAGTGAGCAAACAAGTAAGTGAGTGAGAGAAAGTCTTTGTTTATATATCAGTATTAATTATGTGGGTGGCTCCAGATAAACAAGGGAAAGAATAAATTGTTTACAACTATGTCCGCATTTTTAGCTGATGCAATTCCTATCTTGGATTTTGTTTAACCGGAAGGTGCGCCAACCAAATGCACAAGGAACGATTTGGGGCATTTTGTCTAGAGTTGTTAAGGTGATCACTTGAAGAAGGTCAATTGGTTTGACAAAAAAGTGTAAATGAATATAAAAATCATAGAATTCTGTTTAATTAGATTTTATGGAATTGCGCATAATTTTTTATTTTTAATTGACATGTTTTTTTTTTGTTTTTTTTTAATTAAATAAAAATATTTTATATGGGAAATGGCTTCTTAGTCCAACAAGGAACTTATGTCTGGATTTGTAGGTTTAATGACGAGATTTTTTAAAACTAAATATGACTTTACTTTTCTTCTGTACGTGACTTGTTGTGTGTGCACTCAGTGGCTGCCACTGTGCACTACTTGTGCATTTCAATTATGCAGTCACAAACTGCAAAGTGACTGCAACCAGAACCAGAATAGCACCACCACCAGTCACAACACAGCAGACTAGTGACCACTGGCTAGTATCTTATGAAATAAAAACTCTCATTGATTTAGGAAAAAACAATTATATTTATAAAAGCAAAAAGATTGGAAATTGAAATAAATTTTCACCATAAATGTACAAAAAACAATTATTTAACTCTTTGAAACCGACTTCTTGATGTTACCAAGTAGTCATCAGATCCATTTTATTAGAGGAAAATACTAAAGCCAAAATATGGTTATGTCTTCCTATGCCTTATGTTGTCAAGGCAGATATATAGGCCCCTTAGGATTGAAAGGGTTAATAAAACACACCATTGTCGACGCAATTTATTGTTTTAGCAAAATTAAGCCCTTGCCTCAGATTTAAACAACGCCATCTGTTGGCTGTTCAAGAAAATAGAATAAAATCAAGTTCGTTAACTCTTGCATTCAAGTTTTAGTCTTGTCTGTCTGTACGTCGCTTACACACACGGCGCTCAGATTGGGAAGAAAAAGCAGAAAATGACGCTTTTAAAGGGGTATGTATCATGATATATCTTTTAAATTATAAAATAACGGGTAGATTTAGTTATTAGGACATTGTTTGAAAACTGTATGGACTTTAGTAGCCTAAAACTATGTAATCGGCGTTACTCCCCCCCTTCGGCCTTTCGTGTAGTCACGGAAGCTTCGTAATATTTTTAACAAGATCTTTTTCTTCCTTGGCTTAACTTAAGCTGGACATTTTTTTTTTATTGTAAATTTTTTTTTTTAATTATCTTACTTGAATAAATATCTGTAGGTTCCATCGACATAGAACCCATTCCTAAACTTTGATTTAATTACATGTCGTTTGGCTGAAAAAGATGTTCAAATTTAAAGACAAAAGATAAGTTGTCTTTTTTTTTTTATTAGTTTCCTTTGATTTCGCTCACAGTCCTAAAACGAGAAAAAAATATTTAAGTATGTTATATATAAAAACATATATGTACTAATGCGTTTTTAACTATTATTCTTTTTCTTTTTTCCCAAAATGAAACAAATGTTGCGTTTTTTATTAGTATGTTTTTAAAAAAATTAGAAACCATACCCTTTCAAATTAAAATGTTAGCATTAATTGATTAGTTTAATAATTAATCTATATACATTAGTTAAAAGTAATGTTTTACTTAAATTCAAAACAAAAAAGTGACTAATCGTATTGATGATTGTGTGGATTGACATAATTGAACCGAGAACTAGAACCTTTTTTTTTATAAATTTAATTCACCAGAAGGTTATGTTTTTTTACGTGCTTTTCTTTTTAATACCTTTTCAAATGATGCGTTAAACAACTAAATATATAAAACTTTTTTTTAAATAATTTATTATTAGAAGACTCCAATCATAATAGCTTAGATTATATTATAGAATAAAACTAACAAAAGCTGATTTATTCAACGAATCTTATTAACAAAAATACCAATTTCGTAAAAGCGTGGCTGACCCACTTTTCAAAGTATGGATGCTAAAACTTGTTATAATTTAGTTAGTAATACCTGTAATGTATTTCCTCAAACACTCATAAAAGCATTTTTTACGTTCAACAGAAAAAATATAATATGCCTGTAAATAAAACTTTAAGAATATTGAAAAAAATAACAATAACAAAATTAATTATTGAATGGTTTTTTTGTTACTTTTAGCATCCGTAGTACTTTTAAACTTTTTTTTTTATTATACGAACCAAAACCTTCCACGAGGAGGAAACCTAAATACAAAGATATTCTTGATAATTATTTTCGAAATTTTGGAAATTATTCGATGTAATTTTTAGTAATTTATACTAAAAAAAACTTTTATTAAATTCATGAAAATATTATTTAACATTGTTAAAAATCTGCTCCGAAATTCATTAAAACTCAATTTTTTTTATTTCGATTGTTTTAGCAATATCCATATTTGTTGTTGTTTATGTATTTATTTTATAATATTTATGGTCTTATACAAAAGTATTTCTTTGCCAAGAAACCATAAACATTAACGTAGGTTAAGTTTATACAATTTTTAGATATTTACTTGGTGAGCACTAACCGAAGTTTGGCACAAGGCCGTTTTTACGTACTCTTACCCGGGCTTTTTAAATTCAGTGTTACCCTTCCTTCACCTAGATGAGCTGCTCTCACGAGTTAACGAGCCCCATCTGACCGAGACAGCTAAAGGTGAATGTAATGGTTTTGACTGGGATTTGAACTCGCGTAATATGATTTCAGAGCCTGAGCTTTTACCAATGTTTCCCCGTCGCAGCCCGCAGCTATTTGAATTATACATGCACATGCTGAAGACTATCCAACCAAAAGGTAAACTTGTGTTTGGGAATTCTTTGAGACGTGGCTTATGTATTAATTTATTTACAGACTATTGACTGAAATATGAAAGATAGTTCATAGAATGAAAAAGGCTCCTCTTGCACGTGCATATCTGTTTTCTAAACAGAATTTTTACCACTGCTTATTTAAAACTAAATCAGAGTATTTATTTTCTATTTTCAAACTAATGTCCTTATCATCAAGTGAACATTCATTGAAGATAGCTGTTTCAATTCATATACAAACGGGCCAGAGGCTTTAGCCAAAATGTGCTGGGTCAAACAGTAACTATGGAAGGCAGTAATTACTTGAGATATGGTTACAAGACTCAGCATTCTTATCAGGTGTAATCCCATAAAGAAGGCCAGAAGACTTATTCAAAACATCTGCAAAGATGACATTCTCTCATTCATGAACGAAATCAAACTATATCAAAAAATATAATACAATAATCCACCAAAAAGCCTCTAACTCACACACACACACACACACACACATAAAAGAAATACAATATCCTCCCAAAAAGCCCCTAACTCAACCAAAAAATTTCATCTTATAAAAAAAATACACTCTAACAACCAACCACTCACAAAAATAACTAAAACTAAAAAAGCTATAAACAACCCAAATTGAATAAATAAAATCAGTTCACAGCATTAAATGACCCAATGAGAGTCAATATGCTGGTTAAATAAACCAACCAAAATCAGTTCACAGCATTAAATGACCCAATGAGAGTCAATATGCTGGTTAAATAAACCAACCAACCAACCAAAATCAGTTCACAACATTAAATGACCCAATGAGAGTTGATATGCTGGTTAAATAAACCAACCAACCAACCAACCAACCAACCAAAAGATAAGTTGACTGAAACATGTTGAAATAATTACTATGAAGATGAGGATAGCTGTTTTCAGAAAAAAATGATTACGAAGCCTCATCTCAAAAGATTCCCTTACAAAAAAAAATAATAAACTGTATCTGTTTTCTTTTTAAATATTCTACTAAGATGAAAGTGATGTCATTTAACTTTTTAATGTCTCCTGTAGAGAAGTGGGTGCTATGCAATATTTCAATTTATCTATATAGATATATTTTGCTATTAATAAAAAACCCAAAAAGAACAAAAGATATTTTTGTTTAGATTGATAGAAAATAGATTAATTTCTCTTTTTCTTTCTTTTCTTTTCTCCTTTTTTTTAAACTCCACTTCAATTACATTATTTGCACTGAAAAAGCTGCTTTTTTAATGCTTGATGGATGGATGTGAAAATTATTTCTTTTTCAATTCTTTAATATTTAATTATGTTGCAATCATATTAGCTTAATTACGCTTGAATTGATTTATCAGAAATGAACGAGTTTAGCAAATTTACATTTGAAGGGAAAGTAAGGAAAAACAAAGAAATTTAAAAACAAAATATTCTAACTTATGATATTAAAGCAGAATATTTTTTTGCAATTAAAATAATCGAGATAAACAAAATGGATATTAATTTAAAGAAATAAATTTTGTAAATTAAGTTAAAACTCCAATCAAGCCATCTAGGGTAAAAACTATGGCTTGAATAGCTTACAGTAAACGAGCATTCAAATAATTATACTCTGGAATCATAATACATGTAACCCTAATATATGGAACAATGGGAATATCCTAATTTAATAAATATTCTAGAAATTCTCTAGATAATATATTCACTTGGTAGAGCATGAACCCAAGTTTTGCACAAGGCCATTTTTACATGCTCTTACCCGGGCTTTTTACATTCGGTGTGACCCTTCACCTATATTAGCTGCTGTCCCAATTTAACGAGTCCCATCTGCCTGAGGCAGCTAAAAGTGAATGTAAAGGTTTTGACTGGGATTTGAACTTGCATACTATGATTCCATAGTCCGAGCAACCAATGCTACCTCCTAAAAAAATGCTCTAGATTTTCTGGTCCCAAATTAGAGGCTGTGTTATTGTAAACTTACCTAAACAAAACCATAGTATAAGAAAAACCCGGATAAAAGAGACTTTTTCTCTGGTCTCAACAACTCTCTTATATCCGGGTTACATTGTATATAGTTGGTCAAGCAACGAACCAAGTTATGCACATGGCCAGTTTTATGTGCTAATTGTAATCAGTGTTGTCCTTCACTTAGATGGGTTGCTCTCCTTGAGTTGATTAGTCTCATTTACCTGGGTTTTAGAATAAGTGTTGTCTCTCATCTAGATGAGTTTTTTCCTAAGTTAACAAGGCAGCTGAAACTGAATCTAATGAGAATCACTATTTCATTGATAGCTAGAGGGAAATAAGGAATCATACTTTTCCCAAGGGTATTAAAACACAAACGATTTCAAAATCCGAGCCATTTAGTAACTTTCCCTGGATAATAAATAGGGCTCTTAAGGATCCTTGGCTTCACAGATTGTAATGCAAAAAAAATATCAAAATAATTCATTGTTACGAATAATTAGAAAATTATTATCAAACTTGAAATATACATCTATCAATCCACCTCTCTTTCCGCCTGTCTTTCTCTCTATATATGTATATTTATATATATATGTATGTACAGTCGAAACTTCCAGTATGTCAAGGGGGGGAGCAACTTGCCTTTTTTAGGGAAAAGGGGCCGCAAAGCACATTCTGCAAGGGGGTCACTGAGTGGCTAAGCACGGCACTGATCACAGACTTTACTATTTCTTAAAATTTTTTTACTCATTAGTAGGGCCATGACAACATACTTCTATTAGAAATATTTTTGTCACAGCGTTAATTACTATGGATGTGAAAAGCATATTCTTTATTAAAAGAATATTGTCATAGCCCTAATAATAAGATTAAAACATGTAATATTATTATCTACAAGATTGGATCAATATTTCATTTCTACCGACTATTAAAATGCTCTGGATGAAAAAATGAAATATTATTATCTACAAGATTGGATCAATATTTCATTTCTACCAACTATTAAAATAAAAAATCGAATTAATCATATTTATATTTCTTTCCAGGTAAGACGAAGATTGGTATGTTGTAAAACAAAAACAGGTAAGATGTCATTTATCTTAATTGATTGGCTTTGCACTGAAATGATTGTTTGGTGAATTGTTTAAAGAAACAGATTGTCCTTAGCTCATTTTAACACTGCTCTGTTAGTTAACTTGTTAAGTAAAAAACAAAACAAGGTACACATGCTACAGTAGAATACCATCTCCAACTTTCCCTGAAATTTTTTTAAAACTATAAAAATTTGGTACACTGGGGTAGCAAATTATTACATTTGTTGAAGCAGTTGCACATTTAGCTCTATTCAAGTATAAATAATTTTACTCTTAAACTAGAGACATAAACCTTGGGCATTTTAGTTCAAATATTAACAAATTATGGCACTGATCTGTGTTTTCAATATACTCAATGAACTCTGATAAACATGTTAAACGAAGGTCATTGACTGTTAGTTTTCCGTGCAGGCAAGAAACTAACATTCACCAAAGCCCTTTGACTCCGTGTCTACACTTACCTAATAAAAATATGTGCATATATATGGTATTCAAAGTTATTGAAGACTCACAGGGGAAGCATTATGCAGGAGATGAGGCTCGAGGCAGCAATCATCTGCCAAGATGCTGTTATCACATATATATATATATATATACACTTATCAAAATGAACTTATATAGTGTCTGACTGATATGAGATAAAACTTTTACAAAATATATTGACAGTACAGAGAAGACTGTATGAGTAAGATGTGGCAATCACCAAATATAAATTTGTTTATTTATACACGCACACACACACAAACATATATATATATATATATATATAATGTATAAAATAGACCGACCATATTTTACTTATTACTACAATAAACGAGCGACTAAAATAAATGGATGAATTAGTCGATGATTGTTTAAAATAAGTGAATACAATGATCACAGAAGGGGGAAG